>PVJN01024256.1:0-31359 GCA_004026805.1 Lasiurus borealis | reverse complement strand
TGCCTCTGTAAAGCATCAAATAGACTGTCAAATTACAGCAATCATTTTGTTCATCAGTTTATAATGTTTTTTTATTAACCATAAATGAGTGAGAGCATGTGGTATTTTTCTTTCATTGACTAGCTTATTTCATTTAGAATAATGCTCTACAGTTCCATGCAGGTTGCTGCAAATGGTAAGAATTCCTTTTTTTAAAAAAGTATTTGTTTATTGATTTTTTACAGAGAGGAAGGGAGAGGGATAGAGATCTAGAACATCGATGAGAGAGAGACATCCATCAGCTGCCTCTTGCACGCCCCCTACTGGGGATGTGCCCGAAACCAAGGTACATGCCCTTGACCATAATCGAACCTGGGACCTTCCAGCCCACAGACCGACGCTCTATCCACTGAGCCAAACCAGTTTCGGCAAGAATTCCCTTTTTTTATGGCAGCATAGTATTCCATTGTGTAGATGTACCATAGATTTCTGATCCTCTCATTTCCTAACAGGCACGTAGGCTATTTCCAAATCTTAGCTATTGTAAATTGTGCTGCTATTAACAGAGGAGTGCATATATCCTTTCTGATTGGTGTTTCTAGTTCCTTAGGATATATTCCTTGGAGTGGGATTACTGGGTCAAATGGGAGTTCCATTTTTAGGTTTTTGAGGAAACTCTATACTGTTCTCCTCAGTGCTGCACTAGTCTGCAATCCCACCAGTGGTTCATGAGGGTTCCTTTTTCTCCACATCCTCGCCAACACTTGTCGTTTGTTGATGATAGCCATTCTGACAGGTGTAAGATGGTATTGCATTGTTGTTTTGATTTGTATCTGTTGAATAATTAGTGACTTTGAGCATGTTTTCATGTATCACTTGGCCTTCTTCTTTCAAAAAGATTCCATTTAATCTGTTGCCCATTTTTTTTATTGGATCATTTATCTTCCTTTTATTAAGTTGTATAAGTTGCCTGTAGATGTTGGAGATTAAATCCTTATCTGTGATAACATTTGCAAATATGTTCTCCCATACAGTGTGTTTTCTTGTTGTTTTGTTGATGGTTTCTTTTGCTGTGGAAAGCTTTTTATTTTGATGTAGTCCCATTTGTTTATTTTCTCTTTAGCTTCCATTGTCCTAAGAGCAGTATCAGTGAAGAAGTTCCTTCGGCATATGTCTGAGATTTTTCTGCCTGTACATTCTTCTAGTATTTTTATCGTTTCCTGTCTTCTAAGTTCTGTATCCATTTTGAGTTTATTTTTGTATATGGTGTAAGTTCGTGGTGTAGTTTCATTTTTTTGCACGTATCTGTCCAATTTTCCCAACACCATTTATTGAAGAGACTGTCTTGACTCCATTGTATGTTCATACCTCCTTTGCCAAATATTAATTGAGCATAGTGGTTTGGGTCAATATCTGGATTCTCTTTTCTATTCCATTGCTCTATATGTCTGTTCTTATGCCAGTACCAGGCTGTTTTGAGAACAGTGGCTTTGTAAAACAGCTTGAAATCTAGTATTGAGATCCCACTACTTTATTCTTCTTTCTCAGGATTGCTGTGGCTATTCGGGATCTTTTCTTTTATTCCAGATGAATCTTTGGAGAGTTCTTTCTAGGTCTGTGAAATATGCGGTTGGTATTCTAATGGGGAGTTTATTGAATCTATGGACATTTTAATGATGTTGATTCTCCCAACCTATGAGCATGTTATATTCTTCCATCTGTTTACATCTTCCTCTATCTCTTTTTTCAGTGTCCTGTAGTTTGCGCATATAGGTCTTTTACCACCTTATTTAAGTTTATTCCTAAGTATCTTAATTTTTTTGGTTTGATGGTAAATGGAATTGCTTTTTTAGTGTCTCTTTCTGTAAGTTCCCTATTGGTGTATAGAAATGCCATAGATTTCTTGGTGTTAATTTTGTATCCTGCTACATTGCAGAATTCACTTATTAAGTCTGTTCATTTTTTGATGGAGTCCTTCGGGTTTTTTATGTACAGTATCATGTCATCTTGCAAATAAGGACAGCCTTACTTCTTCTTTTCCAATTTGGATGCCTTTTATTTCTTCTGCTTGTCTAATTGCAGTGGCTAATACTTTTAGTACTATGTTGAACAGTAGTGGTGAGAGTGGGCATCCCTGTCTTATTCCTGTTCTTAGGGGAAATGATTTTAGTTTTTGCCCATTGAGTATGAGGTTAGCTGTGGGTTTATCATATATGGCTTTTATTATGTTGAGGTATGATCTTACTATTTCCACCTTGTTGAGAGTTTTTATAAAGAAAGGGTGTTGGATTTTGTCAAATGCTTTTTCTGCATCAATTGATATGACTGTGATTTTTTTCTCTCAGTTTATGTGATGTATCATGTTTATTGATTTGTGGATATTGTACCATCCTTGCATTTCTGGGATAAATCCTACTTGGTTAGGTGTATGATCTTTCTGATGTACTGCTGGATCCAATTTTGTTGAGGATTTTAGCATCTATGTTCATGAGGGATACTGGTCTGTAATTCTTTTTCATTGTGTTGTCTTTATCTGGTTTTGGTATTAGAGTGATGCTGGCTTCATAGAAGGAGCTTCGAATGTTCCTTCTTGAATTTTTTGGAATAGTCTGAGGAGGATATGTTTTAATTCTTTCTTGAATGTTTGGTAAAACTCCCCTTTGAAGGCTTCTGGCCTTGGGCTTTTGTTTGCTGGAAGCTTTTTGATGTCTGCTTTAATTTCTCCCATAGTTATTGGCCTATTGAGATGTTTACATTCTTCCTGATTGAGTTTTGGAAGGTTGTATTTTTCTAGGAATATGTCCATTTCCAGTAGTTTGTCCAATTTGTTGGAATAGAGTTGTTCATAGTACTGTATAACAATCCTTTGTATTTTGGTGGGGTCTGTTATTTCACCTCTTTCATTTCTGATTTTACTTGAAGCCTCTCTCTTTGCTTCTTGGTGAACCTGGCTAGAGGTTCATCAATCTTGTTTATCCTTTCAAAGAATCAGCTCTTGGTTCTGTATTATTGATCTTCTGTATTATTTCTTTGGTCTCTATGTCATTTATTTCCACTCTGATCTTTTATTAGTTCTTTCCTTCTGCCTACATTGGGCTTCTCTTGTCGCTCTCTTTCTAACCCTTTGAATTGTAGGGTTAGGTAATTTATTACCATTGTTTCTTTCTTTTTCTTTTTCTTTTTCTTTTTGCAATAGGCTTGTAGAGCTAGGAAGTTCCCTCTGAAGACTGCTTTCGCTGTGTCCCATAGATTTTGGATTGTTGTGTTTTCATTGTCATTTGTTGTCCTGATGTTTTTTATTTCTTCCTTGATCTCTCTGGTAACCCACTCATTATTTAATAGCATGCTCTTTAATCTCCATGTGTTTGATTTTTTAAATTGTTTTTATTGTAGTTTATTTCCAGTTTTATGCCATTGTGATCTCAGAAGATGCTTGATATGATTTCTGTTTTCTTGAATTTGAAGAGACTTTGCCTGTGACCCAATATATGGTCTGTCTTTGAAAATGACCCCTGTGCACTTGAGAAGAATGTACATTCTGTGGTTTTGGGGTGAAATGTTCTGAAAATGTCAAATCCATCTGGTCTAGTGAATCATTTAGTATTGTTGTTTCTTTGCTGATTTTTTTGTTTTGAGGATTTGTCCAATGGTGATAGTGGGGTATTAAAGTCTCCTACTATGGTTGTATTGCTGTCAATCTCTCCCTTGATATCCTCCAGGAATTTTTTTTTTATGTATTTAGGTGCTCCTGTATTGGGTGCGTATATGTTTACCAGAGTTATTTTTTCTTGTTGGATATCTTTATTTAGTATTATGAAGTGGCCTTCCTTATCTCTTGTTATGTCCTTCACTTTGAGATCTAATTTGTCAGACATAAGTATTGTTACCCCAGCTTTTTTTTTTTTCATTTCCATTTGCCTGAAAAACCGTTTTCCATCCCTTTATGCTCAGTCTCTGTGTGTCTTTTTTACTGAGTTGGGTTTCTTTTAGACAGCAGATATATGGGTCCCGTTTTCTTATCTAATCCATTACCCTATGTCTTTTGATGGGGGCATTTAATCCATTTACACTTAAAGTTATTATTGATAGGATCTTATTTGTTGCTATTTTTATTCCTTACCTCCTGTATTCCTTCTTTGCTTCTTCTTTTTTTTTTCTTTACGGCAGACCCTTTAGCGTTTCTTGCATTGCTGGTTTGATGGTAATAAGTTCCCTAAGCCCTTTTTTGCCTGTGAATCTACTGATTTCACCTTCAATTTTGATTGATAGTCTTGCTAGGTACAGTATTCTTGGATTCAGACCCTTCCTTTGCATGACTTTATATATTTTATTCCATTCCCTTTTGGCCTGATGAGTTTCTGTTGGGAAATCAGTCGCTAGTCTGATGGGGTTTCCTTTGTACGTATCTTTTGTCTCCCTCTGGCCACTTTTAAGATTCTTCCTTTGTCATTGGTGTTTGCCAGTTTAATTATAAAAGCGTCCGTCTTTTGGGGTTCATTTTGCTTGGGACTCTGTGAGCTTGGATTTGTGTCATTATTATTTTTTTTAATATATTTTATTGATTTTTTACAGAGAGGAAGGGAGAGAGATAGAAAGTCAGAAACATCGATGAGAGAGAGACATCGATCAGCCGCCTCCTGCACGCCCCACAGTGGAGATGTGCCCGCAAACAAGGTACATGGCCCTGACCGGAATCGAACCCAGGTCCTTTCAGTCCGCAAGCCGACGCTCTATCCACTGAGCCAAACTGGTCTCGGCTGTCATTATTTCTTAAAACAGGTTTTCTATTTCTTACTTGGTTTCCGCTCCTTCTGGAATCCTTGTTATGCAGATGTTACTTGCTTTTTAATTTTTTTTTCTAGGAGCTGCTCTTCTTGGGTATTTTTTCCTACCTTGCCTTCTAGCTCAATGATGAAGTCCTCTGCTTCTTCTAGTCTATTTTTGATACTTTCTATTGAGTTCTTTACAGTAGCGATGTCGTTTTTCATTTCTTCTTGGTTCTTCATTTCCTCTTGGTTCTTACTCATGTTGTCAAATTTGTGTTCCATTATTTTTAGCCACCTTATGACTATTTCTCTGAATTCTTTTTCTGGCAGGTTGCTTGCCTTCATTTTTTTTACTTCCTTTTATGGTGATACCTGCTTTTCTTTTATATGTGGGCTGTTTCTTTGTCTCCCCATGGTCTCTGGGTGTCTGGTTATGTAATTCTCTCTCTCATGCATTGATTTAAAGGCACAAAATACAACACAACCAGGTACAACGCACAAGGCTCTGAACAGAAATGTATTCACTATATTAAAAACCAGAAAAAACGTTGACTGCCAGAGAGAGGCAAATTAAGATATAGGAGAGAAAGAAGAGAGAAAAGAAAAAAAAAAAAGAAAGAGTGCCAAAATCAAATTGGGAAAAGGGAGGAAAAAAAAGTAAGAGAGAAAAGAAAGAGAATAAGAAAAAGAAGGGGGACAAACTATATATATGGGGAGAAAACTCTAATAGAATAGCCACTAATCCCAACAAATGCCAGCAACAAGTACTTGGAGGTTAATACAAACTACAAACAACAACTAATATCAAGCAAGGTGAGGGAACACAGAAGCAAAAAACAAAAAACAAAACAAAAAGAATAAGCAAAATAATCTCACAAAAAAGGGTAAAAATCGATACAATGAACATACAAGCAGACAACAACAAAAGCACAGAGAGAAAAATAATTTTTTTGATAGTGAAGACAGAGAAGAGAGGTGTGTATGGACTTCGAGCAGGGGATTGGAAATTAGATATATAAGTAGGGTGAAATTTTAATGGGGTAAAGAAAAAGAATAGGAAAAATCTAAAGTAGGAAAAGGGTAAGAGAAACAGGACAACAAAAGGGGAACAGTTAGGATGAGAGTGATGGCATAAAGGTATAGTTGAGATAGAGTAAAATGATGCTAAAAGAAAGATGAAAATAGAATGTAGAACTCTAATCCTGAAGTAAAATAAAGAGAAAATAGAATGTCACTTCTTTTTTCAAAAAGCTAAACTAGTAGTAATAATATTGGTTGAAAATAAAAATCTAATAATTAAAAAGGTGAAATAAAGTGAGGATAAAGAGACCATGGGGAGACAAAGAAACAGCCCACATAGTTTCTTAAGTAAAAGGTGAAAAAATTAAAAAATAAATAAAAAAATAATAAAAATAAAAAAATAAAATGTGCAGTAGTGAAGGTCATTCACTTCCTCTATTCTGTTTCGCACGACTGTTTCCCAGTCAGGACAGCATTGCAGTTCCCTGCTTTCTACTAGTGCTCAGTGTTATAAGCCAATCCTGATTTTTAATCAGGCATTGTGTCTTAATCTCTTTATTCCTTTATTTGTGATTACACAAGAGTCAATTTGTGATTCAGCCCCTAGGTGGCAGTGTTGCAGCCTCTGAGACTATAAGTTCTCTCTAGCCTGTGCTTAGATCCTGCTTTCCCTGTGGCACTCAATACCGGTTTTTGCGAGTGGGCTGCTCCAGAGCTGGTTCTATGATGGTCACTCCCCGCTTTTATCTCAGGTTCTGGAAAAACAACTTTCCCCTGTAGTCTCGTAGGGTTTCCCCAATGGGGTGATCCTAACTATTGGGCTTAGCAATCAGAAACAAGGATCTGAAGAGAAGAAGCGCATGTACACAAACTCCAGAACTATGCAGAAGACTGTGCAGTCCCTCTTCCCCCCTCTTGTCCAAGCAGCTGGCACACAGGCTGTCCTGTGTCCGATCAAAATGGGTTGCTTTTTAGAGATCCCCGCTGTTAGCAGCTCTGAGGACCCCCTTCCACATTCATGGATCATGCCAGCCCCAACAGGCACAAATTTCTCTGGGTGCAAGCTTCCCCTGGTCCTCCAGTTTCCACAGTGCACTTGTTTCTCTGTCCTGCCAGGACCAGAGACCTCACCTTATCCCAGGCGAAATCCAATCTTTCTGTCTGGAGTATAGGGCTCTGAATTAGAGTGTTTGCGCCAATTGGGGACCGGTGTTCTGGGGTTGTTTGCAGCTGTTCAATGGGTGCTGTAGTTGTAGATTTTCAGACTTCCAATAACATCCACTTTTCCCTTCAAGATGGCGCAGTGGGGGCTGCCTGGTTAAGAGAGCTCTATTCAGCAGTCCCTCATCTTCTCCTGGAGTACAGCTGTCCCTTAACTCTCCAACAAACATTCCCAGTGCGACCCTCAGCTGTTCTTTATGTCTTCTTAGGGACAAAGCTTGGGACATGTCCATCTATTCTGTTGCCATTTTTTTTTTCCCCCGTAGGATCTACTCTTGGTATTTTAATTATGATGTGTCTTGGTGTGGTCCTCTTTGGATTACTTTTGTTTGGGGTTCTCTCTGCTTCCTAGACTTGTAAGTCTATTTCTTTCACCAGATGGGGAAGTTTTCAGTCATTATTTCTTCAAATAGGTTTTCAGTGATTTGCTCTCTCTCTTCTTCTAGCACCCCGATAATTCTGATGTTGGTATGTTTGAAGTTCTCCCAGAGGCTCCTTCCACTATCTTCACATTTAAAAATTTTTTTTTAAATTTTGCCTTTCCAGTTGAGTGTTTTTTGCTTCTTTGTATTTCAAGTCTTTGACTACATTTTTGCAATCCTCTAGTCTGCTGTTAGGTTTCTGTATAATATTTTTTATTTCAGTCAGGTTATCCCTAATTTCTAGGTGGTCCTTTTTTCATATCCTCGAGCGTCTCACTAAATTTATCGGCGTTTTCTAGAAAATTCTTGAAAAACCTTATAATTGTGGTTTTAAACTCTATCCAGTCATTTGCTTTCCTCCATTTCTCTAATTTGTGATCTGTTTCTTTGCCTCTGCATTTTGGCCACTTCCCTGAGTTGACAGAATGGCTTTGTGTCCTAGGTGCCCTATAGGGCCCTGTGGCTCAGCCTCCCCAGTTGCCTGAATTGGATGCTCTTGGTGCACCACTTTGTGGGCTGTGTGCACAGTCTTGTTGTAGTTAAGCCTTGTTTGTTGGTATCACTGGGAGGAATTGACCTCCAGGCCAATTGGCTGTGAGGATTAGCTGTTTCTACACTGGGAGAACTTTTGTGCGGGAGACATCCTTATGAGACAAGACTTGTAAAAGCCTCTGTGCTCGGCTTGGATAGGACAGAGTCTCAGGGTAGAGCAGACAGCATAGGTTTCTCATCAGCCCTGCCCTAAGAGGCCCCTATATCTCAGTGTCCTATGGTAATTGTTGCAAACACCTCTGAGAGAAAGCCGCCATTGAGTTCCACCTGCTGCCAGACAGTCAGTTTCTCCCCAAATGATTCTGTGTCCCCAGAGTCTTGCCTGGAACTGGAGTTCAATACAGTCAGGAGCTTTTGTATCCCTCCCATTTTAGAAAGCCAGTCACGTATTCAGTTGCCAGTCCTCTCTGCGTGTGCATCTCAGTACCTCTGCCTCCTGCAACTCCTCTGAGTCTCGGTGAGTCCCTCTCTTTCCTTCTAGTTGTAGAATTTCCACTCAGCCAGCATTCCTGTGATTCTGGATGATGTCCATTTTGTCTTTTATTTTATTTTATTTATTTATTTTTATTTTTTAATATTTTATTGATTTTTTACAGAGAGGAAGGGAGAGAGATAGAAAGTCAGAAACATCGATGAGAGAGAGACATCGATCAGCTACCTCCTGCACACCCCACAGTGGAGATGTGCCCGCAAGCAAGGTACATGCCCTCAGCCGGAATCAAACCTGGGACCTTTCAGTCCGCAAGCTGACATACTATTCACTGAGCCAAACCAGTCTTGGCCCATTTTGTCTTTTAGTTGTAGTTTTGAAATGGTTGTGTTAGGCATCAGTTTAGATGTTTATCTATGCTGCTATCTTGGTTTCTCTCTGAGAGGGGTTGTTTTGGAAGTCCATTAAAGAAAAACAATAAATCAGGAAGGTGACAGTTCAAGGACATGAAGATTTTTTTTTGTTGGCAGAGTTGCTGTGATAATCGATTTTTTAAAAAATTTATCTTTATTTTTGAAAGTATTATAGATGTGCCCCTTTTTGCCACACCCCATAGACTCTCCTCTACCCCTCTTGCCCCTCTGAGGGCTTACCACACTATTGTCTGCATCCATGGGTTATGCATATATGCATATAGTTCTTTAGTTAGTCTCTTACCACTGCCCTACCCGGTAATTGATTTCTTATGGGAGATGCAATGTGCAATGTATGTGTTTTCCTATTGGGACCTATAATCTATTTTTCTTGTTGAAGATTTCTTTTTGTTGTTGTTATTTGTTTTATATCCTCACCCAAGGATATTGATTTTTCAGGGAGAGTAGAAGGAGAGGGGAGAGATGGGGATGGGGGGAGAGAGAGAAATAACAATGTGAGAGAGACACCTTGATTGGTTGCCTCTCGCTTGTGCCATGTGCCCTGACCAGCACTGGGGATGGAGCCTGCAACTGAGGTACATGAATTGAACCCAGGACCCTTCAGTCTGTAGGTCAATGCTCTATCCACTGAGCCAAACTAGCTAGGGCTCTTTTTTAAAAAATAGGTTTTTGGTGTGTTTTTTTTTTTAATTTTTATTTTAGAGAGGGAGAGAGAGAGAGATAGAAACATTCATTTGCTGCCTCCTGCATGCCCCCCTTCCTCTCCCCAAATCTCGTCCGCCTTCCCCGCCACTGGGGAGCAAACCAGTAACCTGGGCATATGCCGTGGCAGGAATGCAACCAGTGCATGGGACAACACTAAACCAACTAAGCCACTCAGAGCAGGGCTATTGAAGATTTCTTTTGTTGTTGTATGTGATAGACAATTCTTCATAATTGACATGGAGTGGTATGTATCAGAGTTCTCCCTCTGGTCTCCAAATTCCACTTTAGCATGGTTTCTCTTTATTAATTTTTATAAAAAGTTGTATTTATTTTTGTGATTTCATTCCTGTAAAATGTGTTTTCTGATGAGAATGTAAAATTTTACATACTAGAACTTGAGAACTTTTGGTTAGCTTAATTGAGAACTTAAAAGATAACTACCATGAGGCCCTAGTCAGTCTGGCTCAGTGGACAGATTGTCAGCCTGTGGACTGAAGGGTCCCAGGCTCGATTCCAGTTGCAGGCTCCTGACCCTGGTCAGAGTGCATGCAGGAAGCAACCAGTTGATGTGTCTCTCTTACATCTATGTTTCTCTCTCTCTCTATCTCTCTTCCTCCCTTCCACTCTTTCTAAAAATCAGTGGAGTTCAGCATGGTGTGGCTCAAGGGTTAAACATCGACCCAGGAACCAAGAGATCACCGATTTGATTCCCGGTCAGGACACGTGCCCCGGTTGTGGGCTCAATCCCCAGTAGGGGATGTGCAGGAGGCAGCCAATTGATGATTCTCTCTCATCATTGATGTTTCTCTCCCTCTCCTTTCCACTCTAAAATAAATGCAAATATATTTTAAAAAATGAAATAAAAATCAATAGAAAAATATCAAATGAGGATTAAAAAAAAAAGTCTTAGCCAGTTTGCTCAGTGGATAGAGCATTGGCCTGTAGACTAAAGGGTTCCTGGTTTGATTCTAGTCAAGGGCACATACCAGTGTTGCAGGCTCAATCCCTAGTATGGGGCATGCAGGAAGCAGCGTATCAATGATTCTCATCATTAATGTATCTATATCTCTCTCCCTCTCCCTTCCTCTCTGAAATCAACTTAAAGTAGCATGAAAAAAGTAAGAATTGGGCCAATTCAGTGAGTTGTGTTTTGTTTTGTTTTTTAAATTGATTTTTAGAGAGAGAGGGAAGGGGAGAGAGAGAGAAACATTGATGTGAAACACAGATTGGCTGTCTCCTGCACGACCATGGTTGGGGATCGAAGTGCCAGGCATGTGCCTTGAATCAGAATTGAACTGGCAACCTTTCCATGTACTGGATGATGCCCAGCCAACTGAGTCAAACCAACCAGGCATTATGTTTTTAAAGTTTGCAAGATAGAAAAGGTAGCAGAGACGGCAGTAGAGGTTAAGACCACATGGAAAAGGGTATTTTTGTTCCTGTACCTATTTTAGGGTGAAGAGGAAGGAGGAAGGTCTAATACCTAACAGAAAGGTGGATATTTGGTGTGTCATCAAGAAAAAGGAGGCAACTGATAGGACTATCCATATCATGCAAAGATATGGCATAGTCAAGTACCACCAAGGGATCACCCTAGATTGCAAAGACCTGTGTAGCTGGAGGGAATAGGATAGAGGTGCGATGAGAGCATAGGGATATGAATTGGGAGCGGTAAATAATGACCAAATCTTGGATGTAGGTCAAGATAGATGAAAACTTTTATAGCAAGCAATGCAGACAATTAAGTTTACATTATTTTCCACTATTGGAGGTATATCAAAGCTAATACAGCCAAATGGAGAGATGAGATAGTTCTTGTAAGGGATGTTGAAAGTTTGAACCAAGAGTATGGAAACTATAGGATTTGTTTGATTGATTGATGGGATGTTAGCAGTTGAGTAAAAAGAGTTGAAGAAAGTTTTTCATATTTAGCAATATAGGTAGCTCCTTTAAGGGCAAAAACATTCCTGGTCTTTAAGTAACCATATACTTGAACCGTGTCCAACATGGCCAGGGCTGAACCTGAGAGGGACGGTGAAGGATTAAAGAAGACAAGATAAGAGAATACAGTTGGAAGTAGGTGGATCACTGCCTGGTTGAAGAAACTGTAAGCCCAAGCTTTATTTTATAGTCAGATCACACAAAGCAAAACAAGGGGAGTAGTCAACATGTTTACAATGTTCTTGTGAGTTTCAAATCTATTTTAGTCACTCAAGCCTTGTTTTGGCAGCACTTGCTACACCTCCTAGCTACCTAGGAATAGGGGAGGGACTATAAGGTCAAGCTTAATTGTGCTAGGAGGGCTCTGCCCTCCAAGCTGCGACTTGTATGTAGCTCTGCCACAGGTTAGTCCAAGGCTTGACCCTATAGCCGCTCCCCACATATACCCATATCTAAGGCAAATTCCAAATAAAAGGCAATTCTATATTTGTCTAGTTCTCCAAGAAGATTTTTTTGGCCAATACAAATATGTTATTTTTTAGAGATATAAGTGAAATGGTCAGATGCTTTATATTTTATTTTGTATCACATGAGGATATGTTTTTCATTGTTTTTCAGAGAAAGTGGAAGGGTAAGGAGGGGGGGAGAAAAAGAGAGAGAGAGAGGAAAACATTGATGTGAGAGAGACATATTGACTAGTTGCCCTGACTGTCCAACCACCTGACTTGGGGTAGGGAGTGAACCTGCAGCCCAGGTATGTGCCCTTGATTGAGAATTGAATGTGAGTTCCTTCGGTGCTGGGGGGGACAGAGTGCAATGCTCTAATTATTAAGCCATGCCAGCTAGGGCTATAATATGTTTAATTAACATCCTATATAATAAAAGGGTAATATGCAAATTGGCCAGATGGCAGAATGATTGGTTGCTATGAAACACACTGACCACCAGGGGGGCAGATGCTTAATGCAGGAGGTGCCTGTAGCCCACAGGCCCCAATCGCCCGATGGGAGCAGGAAACTGGGGGTGAGTGGTGGGGCGGGAACAGCCAACCTCTCAGTCCTCCTCCCACTTCCACCTACAGGCTTCGATTGCCTGATGGCGATTGGTGGAACCAGGGGTGGGTGGCAGTGAGGCTGGGGCCAGTTGCCAGCAGCCAGGGAAGATGGCCCTGATCGCTTGTCAGGCCTAGGGACCATACCTGTGCATGAATTTCATGCACTGGGCCTTTGGTTAAATCATAATATTATATATTAATGCTTTTTTTCACTCATGTTTCATGAAATAATTTTGTTCATTCACATCATAGGAATATGTTTTTGTCAGCTATCAGTAAAAGCTGTCATCTGATAGTTTTTTGGAGCATATGATTTTCACTTTCCATTGAGATATGGCACTTTTAAAATTTGTACATGGTGCTCTCATTGGAAATTTTATCTTACCTCCATTTATCCTATGTATCCATTTGCAGTTTGTGATTTCTGTAGAGTAACCATATTGCTTTATAAATGAAATTTAAAATATGAATATATGCAGATAGTATAAAATTGAAAGGATATATAGAAGAGTTGTTTTGGCTGAAGTCTGACCCTTCCCTGGTGTAATAATTGGTGAGCTGAGTACTGTGAGGTAGCACTAAGTCAGTTTATTAGACATTGATCACATGCAAGAAAACTTGCTAGATGTTGGGGATACCAAGACAAAGAAAAACAGAGTGGGAACCTCTTTCCACGTCCCTTGTGGTTCAGGGTTCCCAGTTCAGGGTTCGGGTTCTGAAGGAGACCGCATGCAAACGAAATGAGAGACCAGAAAACATTAATTTGGCGATATTGGGGGGTCAGGCGGGAGCCTTCCTCTAGTAGTGGAAAGGACTGCCACTTTCCTTTGGCCTTGCCATCCCTTTTATTTAGGTTTGGGATACACTCTTTGCCCTAAAGCAGGCAATTCTAGTAACAAGTAGATTATTTTTATCAGTCAGGATTTAAATGATTACATATTTCATGGGGAAGTTCATTGTCTCAATTAGATAGGGAGTGACCTTTCAGAGCTTCAAGATTGACCAGCCTTCTGGCCTCCTGTTTACATCCATTTAGTGAGAACATTGGTTTCCGACAATCAGTCCCCGTGTTTAAGAAGCTTTTCTTTTGGAGGAGCCAGAAAGTAAACCAACATTTACTGCTTAGTAGTATATCCATGTATATTAATTATACCAGAAGTTTTTGGCCCGTGCACTGGTGAGGTCCTTTGGACTAGCCTGCGGGGATCGGGCCAAAACCAGCTCTCTGACATCCACTGAGGGGTCCCAGATTGTGGCAGGGCAGTTCTTGGGTGACGCACCCCAGAATCTGGCTTCCTCCCGAGAACTGCAGCTGCCGAGTCACTGCAGCTGCCAAGTCACTGCAGCTCAGCAGCTCCTCCTGCATCGAGTGTCTGCCCCTTGGTGGTCAGTGCACATCATAGTTACCAGTGGGACAGTCACTTAGGCGCGCGGGCGCGCGCGCACGCGCACGCACACACACACACACACACACACACACACACACACACACATATTATAGAGAGTGTCAGAGGGATAGGAATAAGGAGGTAGTGTAGAGAATGCTTAGCACACAAATTGACACAGTTAACACTTAGGAAAATTGTTGAGTATACATGAACTAGATGAAGTAGGAGAGAGGGTGTATGAGGAGAATAAAGATATTCCAAGCATGTAATTTAATATACTGAATTGTGTAGGATTTGGAAGAGGAGAGGCAAAGATAGCTGAGACCTCATCACAAAGGTTTTCCAGATCATAAGGACTTTGTAGATGTCAGAAAATCATTAAAGAATTTAAATTGGAGTATGATACAATCAGACTTTTATTTTGGAACACAACCTCACAGCCAGGTGGAAGATAGAATGATGACTAGTTAGAAGCCTATTGTGGTAAGTCAAGTAAGAAGTACGTATTAAGTTGTTGCTTTAAAGCCTTAGATATATTAAAAAAGGAAAAAGAAACAAAGCCTCAGAGATTGTAGTAGAGAAAACATGAGAGATATATTAAGAGTAGAACCAGCACTTCTGGCAGTAGGGCTAAACTTGAGAGAGAGCATGGATAACTCTCTTGTTGAGAAAAAAATCCTGGAAAAAAAAAGTGTATTTTAAAGAATCTTTCAGAATGTATCATTGATCTGGCAAGAAAGTAAGGAATACACAGAGACTAAAAAATGTAAATGGGAATGCAGATGTTAGCTAGATTTAAAGCAAGCCTTCATCCTGGTGCAATCTGCCCCAACTGATTGGCATTGACCTCTTTTGATAGTGTGTTAGGGCATAAGAAACAGGAAGCAACTTATGGCTTTTCTAAGGAGAGGAGGCTGAAAGAAGACCACTGCTCTTTTATGAAGTTGAGACTTAATTGTTTCAACCTGGGTAGTTGGAGAGTGGCAGGAGGTAGCTTCACTGATAATTTATAACAATAGTCCATACAGGGTTACATTTCCCATGTTGTCTTGTAAAATTTCAAGTCAAGAATTTAAAGTCCCCCAGGTGCCTTACAACATCTATCAAATCATACCTTTTAGGAGCAATGGAACCTTCAACCCTGGCTTCAAAATTTACAGGTTAAAATTCCAAAGCACATGAGATCTCAGCCAGAAAAAGGAAAATCACAAAATGTACAAAGACCCTGGGACAGTAAGCAAGAGCCAGCAGAAATAAGACAGTGACCCCTAGAGACTGCAGACAGTTTATATTTTGTCTTAGTAATTCCAGTAAATTTAATGAATATTGGCATGTGAGTATGAAGTAAGGCTCTCTGAGATACAACCAAGCAGATTAGGAAAAAAAAAACAAAACTTCTAGTTCTAGTTATAAAAAATTAACTGAAATTAAAAGTTCAATGAATAGATAAAAAACAACACACAAAACAGATTAGTAAAGTCTAGTTGTAACATATATTTGCTCAGCCGGCATGGCTCAGTGGTTGAGTGTCCACCTATGAACTGGCAAGTCACAGTTGGATTCCCAGTATGAGATGTGCAGATGGCCACCAATCAGTGATTCTCTCTCATCATTGATGTTTTAGTCTCTCACCATCTCCCTTTCTCTCTGAAAAACAAACAACCCCACACCAAAACACAAAAAAAAACAATAAGTTGTAACATACATCTAATTGGAGTTCTAGAAAGAAGTAAGATAATCTTATATAATAAAAGCCTAATATGCTAAGTGTCAGGTGTAATACGCTAATGATATGCTAAGGCCACTCAACCACTTGTTATGATGTGCAGTGATCACCAAGAGGCAGACAGTTGACCAGTCGCTACATACGACCACCAGGAAATAGATGCTCTGACTGGTAGGTTAGCTTTCTGCTGGGGTCCGGCCAATCGGGACTGAGCAAGACTGGCCGGACCCGCCCTCAAGCCCTCCCACAATCCCTCCCTGGCTGGCCAACCTCCTGTGTCCCTCCCTGGCCCTGATTGTGCACCTGTGGGGTCCTTCAGTCTGGCCTACGCCCTCTTGCAATCTGGGACCCCACAGGGGATGTTGGCGAGCTAGTTTCGGCCCAACAGCGGAACAACCGGTTGCTATGACAAGCACTCACCACCAGGGTGCACATGCTCAAAACACTGACTACTTAGTGGTCAGTGCACTTGCACAGGGGGAGCTCCACTTAGCTAGAAGCCGGGCTCATGGCTGTTGAGTACAGCAGTGGTGAGAGGAGCCTCTCTTGCCACTGCAGCAGCTCGAAGGATGTCCTACTGCTGGCTTAGGGTCTAAGCTGTCAGTTGGACATCACCAGAGGGCTCCTGGACTGCCAGAGGATGCAGGTTGGGCTGAGGGGACCTCCCACCCCCAGGTTCATGAATTTCATGCACTAGGCCACGAGTTATTAAATAAAAGTGGCTGAGAATTTTTCAGAATTGATAAAAGATAACAATTCTTATATATTGTGGAAGTCTGGTGAATCCCAAGGAGGAGAAATAAAATAAGTACTGACAAATTAGAGTGAAATGCAAAAGCCCAAAGACAGATCTTAAAAGCAACTGGAGAGAAGAAACAAGATTGCTATACAAATGGTTTTCTTTAGCAACTGATTTCCCAGAAGCAAAAACAGAAGCCAGAGGACTTCTGTTATCTTCAATGTACTGAGAGAAAATAGCTGTCAGCCTTAAGAAAATAGAACTTGTATTCAGTAAAACTGTCTTTCAGGAATGACAGCAAAGTAAAGACATTTTCAAGCCCTCTCCCCCCGCCCCCCTCCACACAACCAGCAGACCTCACTGAAGTATATTTAAGGGACAGCAATTCAGATAGAAGGAAAGACATCCCAATGGAAAGCCTGAGCAGTTTTTTTTTTTCTTTTAAGTATGTATTTATTGATTTCAGAGAGAAAAGGAGAAGGAGAGAGAAAGAAACATCAATGATGAGAGAGAAACATTGATTGGCTGCCTCCTGCACATCCCACACTGGGAATTGAACACACAGCTAGGCACATGCCTCAAGCTGGAATTGAACCGTGACCTCCTGATTCATAGGTCAGTGCTCAGCCACTAAGCTACACTGACTGGGCCCTGTGATGCTTTTTTTTTAAAAATTAAATCTTTATTATTCAGATTATTACATTTGTTTCTCTTTTTTCCCCTCCATAGCTCCCCTCCACCCAGCTCCCACCCTTCCCTCTACCCTTCCCTCCCTCCCTCCCATTGACTACATCCATAGGTGTATGATTTTAGTCCAGTCTCTCCCTGTACACCCCTCACCCCTTTCCCCCTAAGAATTACCAGTCCACTCCCTTTCTGTGCTCCTGATTCTATTATATTCACCAGTTTATTCTGTTGATCAAATTTTTAATTCCCTTAATTTTTAGATTCACTTGCTGATAGATATGTATTTGTTGTTCATCATTTTTTATCTTTCACCTTTTTCTTCTTTCTCTTCTAAAAGAGTACCTTTCAGCATTTCATATAATCCTGGTTTGGAGTTGATGAACTCCTTTAGCTTTTTCTTCTCTATGAAGTTCTTTATCTGCCTTTCAATTCTGAATGATAGCTTTGCTGGATAGATTATTCTTAGCTGTAGGTTCTTACTATGTATAATATTTTTTATTTCAGTCAGTGTATGTTTAATTTCTAGTTGGTTCTTTTTCATCTCCTCTTGGGTCTCGCTAACTTTATCCAACTTTTCTAGGATATTCTTGAAAAACCTTATAAGTGTGGTTTTGAACTCTATCCAGTCGTTTGTTTTCTTCCATTTCTTTTGTTTATGATCCCTTCCCTTGTCTCAGAATTTTCACTATGCCTGGAGAACTTCTGTGTTAGATTCAGCCTTATGATACCAGACTTGCAAAACTGCAAAAGCCTCTCTGTTGAGCTTGGGGTGGGTGGAGTCTCAGGGCTTAAGGGACCACCTTGCCTTCCAGTCGTCCCTGCCCTCCACAGCGCCTGAGTCTCACGTGATCACTGGAGCAGTCCCTGTGCGCAAGTGCGTTCTTGCAGTGCCTCTAGACTGCTGCCCTTCCAGCTTTCCTGCACTCAGGGACCATATGAGTCTGAGTCCCCAGGGTTTTGCCCGAAACTGGGGTTTAGTGAAGTTAGAAGTGGTGCAGTTGCTGGAGGGTCTGTCTCCCACCCACTCCTCAAAGCCAGTGGCGCAATCAGCAGTCTGTCCTCTGCAGCGAAGTGCCGTGCGCGCCACAAGACCTCTGATCTTTTGCGACTCCCCTAAATTTCCGTGCACTTCTCCCTTTTCACAGTCCAAATTCCCCCCGTATGAGTCTGGGCTGGATCTGGGGTTTAGTGTCTTAGGATAAGGGGTTCAATGCTGTTGAGAGTTTCTGTCTCCCTCCTGCCAGAGAAAACCAGCCAGGTTCTTTGGCACCCGCTCTCTCCAAGAGCTTGTCTCAGTACCTCAGCTTTTTACAGCTTCTCTGGGTCTCTGTGAGCCCCTTTCTTTCCTTCTAGTTGTAGAGTTTCCACTCCGCCAGCTTTCCTGTGGTTCTGGATGATGTCCGTTCTTTTAGTTGAAGTTTTGAAATTGTTGTGCGAGGCAGCAGTGTAGGTGTTTACCTATGCCGCCATCTTGGATTCCCTGTGATGCTTTTTAGTGACTTCAATATGTTTTATCAAATAGATTCTATAAATTAGATACTACTATTGGATATTTATGTTTCCATTTTTTTCATGTTAATTGAAGTTATATTGGATATGTTTATGCATGTATTATGTAGAGTAAATAATAGAGAATACATCTTTTTACTAGAAACACAAATTATTGGGTAAAAAAAGGAATTAGTATTTTTATGTTTCTTGATACATATTGTAAAATTATTTTTCTAATTTATATTGCATCTGGAAGAATATGCTGACTTTACAAATGTGTGTGATAGGACCAATTTTAAATGATGAAGATTAACACTTATCAGGTTTTGACTTAGTTATATCTAATGTTCTATCTCATTATTCTCCCACTGTTATGAAAAATGCTTCCTTTTTAATAGAAGTGAAATATTGTTGGATGGAGCAACTTACACCAAAAGCTTGTGGGTTTGATTCCTGGTCAGCACATAAATCCAGGTTGTGGGTCTAACTTCTGGTTAAGGTGCATATGGGAGGCAACTGATTGATGTTTCTCTCTCCCTTCCTCTAATATCAATAAAAACTTATTCTCGGGTGAGGATTAAAAAAAAAGAAATATTAACTGAAATGTATTCTTTAACAATTTTCCAATTTTCTAGGATATAGTCTTTGATTTTTTTTCTTTTTCAGTTTATTAACAAATATATATTCAGTCCCTTTAAAGAAATGTCAGGTAAAATCTTTATTTAGTTTTTGTCTTATTATGAAGGAAAACTTTTAATGCTACTACTTTTTTTTTTGTTAATCCTCACACGAGTATATTTGTCCATATTGATACTTTAGAGTCGAAAGGAAGAGAAGACATAGAGAGAAATATTGATGTGAGAGAGACACATTGACTAGTTCCCTCCAGCACGTGCTTCAACCAGGAATTGAAGCCAAGCCCTTTCAGTCCATGGGTCAGTACTCTAAACACTGAGCCAAACCGGCTAGGGCTACTTTCTTTTCTAGCTCTGTATATGCCACAGTATAGCAACAGTGTATCTTATTTTATAATTATTATGTTGAGGTTATGTTTATTAAAGTTGGGGACAGTGAAACAGGGAAGGGCTTAGGATAGAAAAAACAACAGGAGAGAGCCTACATGGGGCTGCTTTGGCTCACCGGAAAGTTAGAGAAAAGGGCCTTCGTGTAGGTTCAGGGAGTTATCCCAGGTTGAGCTGCCACTGCCCATTTGCTCCCCTGGTTGCAAGTCTTGTGGCGACCCTTAGAGTTTGGGAAATGTATACCTGTGGGAAGAAGAAGGGGAAGGGAAAGGTATAGGCATGCTCCTGAGAGGGAGAATGTGCCAACAGTGTATAAGTTTAAAAAGGGTTTTTTAAAGATATTCTTGCTTTTTTAAAATATGTTTTTACTGATTTTTAAGGAGAGTAAGGGAGAGGGATAGAGAGATAGAAACATCTATGAAAGAGAGACATCCATTGACTGCCTCCTGCACACACCTTACTGGGGATCAAGTCTACAACCTGAGCATGTGCCTTGACTGGGAATTGAACCAGGGAACTCTTGGTTCATGGGTTCAACCACTGAACCACACCTTCATTCTTAAAGGGAAAATGTACTCTTTTGGAGAATTCTGTATTCTAAGAACTGAATATAAAAAGGTGTCTTTTTTTTTTTTAACCTTTAACCTTTCTGCTATTTCAGGTGCAAGTGAAAGTGTAGGGAAACATATGCTTGAAGCCTGCAACAATAATCTGGAGATGGCAGTCACAATGTTTTTGGATGGTGGTGGAATCGCCGAAGAGCCCAGTACCAGTTCAGCAAGTGTCTCCACTGTTAGACCACACACAGAGTATGAATTTATTATTTCTTTTTTTAAAAATATGTTTTATTGATGTTTTATTTTTTATAGAGAGGAAGGGAGAAGGATAGAGAGTTAGAAACATCGATCAGCTGCCTCCTGCACACTTCCTACTGGGGATATGCTGCAACCAAGATACATGCCCTTGACCGGAATTGAACCTGGGACCTTTCAGTTCGCAGGCTGATGCTCTATCCACTGAGCCCAAACCGGTCAGGGCTAAATTTATTATTTCTTGTTAGGAGCATCCCTCTGCCTATATTGAGTAGCTGCGTTTTTATCAGGTTAATTCTCGGTATTTGAAAAAAATTATAGTTGAGAGCATCTGAAAAAGTGTCAAATAGAAATTTTTTACACTTTAAATTCTCAAAAGCACTGTTATATTTTATCTATTATTTAATCCTCAAAAGAATCCTGTAGGATGGCATTATTACCTATGTTTTACAACTGGTAACAGAGGCATAGCTATTTCCCCAAATTATACATACAGCATTTAAGTAGCAGATATGGAAATAAAACCCAATAAAGTTGAGATTTCCCAATTTTAGATTTTCTTACATTGTCCTAGGAAAGTTTTGAGCTGCAATGAAAAAATTTTGAAAAATAATTCTAGTCTTTTATACCTTAAATAGTTAAATGTTATTTGAAGCACCTATAGTGTGTAGAACCATACTTATATAGAGAATAGTCATAAATGTTAAGAAATTGGTTATTTTTTGCCCTTTACATTTGATACCAATGAGAGTTTGAAATGAATACCTTTTGGGCAAAATTCCAACAGTCTTTGGAAAATATTAGAAATGAATGTTACTCAAAGGAAAACTTTTGATTTAAAAAAAAACATACCACAAATTTAAAAGATCCTTAAGTAAGACTTTACTACTCATAGTCCTTTATAATTCAGTGTTTATAAGATGAGATACAAAATAGAGGAATCTCCTTAAATAGGGATAGATAGAAGACATGGATTTTATTTTTACCAAATTAGACATAGATTTTTTTTTTTAATATATTTTATTGATTTTTTACAGAGAGGAAGGGAGAAGGATAGAAAGTCAGAAACATCGATGAGAAAGAGACATCGATCAGCTGCCCCTTGCACGTCCCACACTGGAGTTGTGCCTGCAAGCAAGGTATATGCCCCCGACCGGAATCGAACCCAGGACCTTTCAGTCCGCAGGCTGACGCTCTATCCACTGAGCCAAATCTGTCTCGGCTAGACATAGATTTAAAAGCCAAATAACATTCTGAATATTCTTGCCTCTTTTATTGATATAGTTTCAGGTTCCAGAGTAATATCATTTCTACATGAAGCATGAACTTTAGAGATCATTATTAATATTTTATAAAGTTCTTTTCTCTCTCAATGTTGGCCATATAGTTCAGGTGTGATATCTCATTTTCTCTCAATTTAACATGTAAATCAATATGAAAACATTATTTATTTTATAGAAACTTGAGTAACAGTTATTCACAGTAGATTTGGGAAATACCTTAATTGTGTTTAAAAATAGTTTTGATAAATAAATGTTTTTCCCTACTGAATTACATTATAATTTGATTTAGATTATTTGTATTGCTAATTGGTTAATATTTGATAGTGGCTCCTAATTCCTAAACTGTAATTTTCACTGTTTACAGTTCACCTTATTCTGTTCCATTCTTCTATCTTGTTAGGTAGTTAACTATTTGTAACAGATACCCTCAAGTATGTAGTAATCAAGTCTTTCTGTATAGGGACTACTATTGATTGAAATAATTATATATATATATGTAAAAGTGAGGTATGCTAATAATGGAAAGATTTATTTAGGTAAAAAATGTTTTTTAAATTATTAGTTTTCTTAAGATAATGACCTATTTTTCTTTGATGGAAGAAGATTAATAGAGCTTCCTCTTACAGACACATGTTCCTTCCTTCAGATTAGTGAAATTCTATGTGTAAGCAGTGAATGATATTTAGTAGGAAAAAGTATTAACATAATTTTGAATTATCTTTTATTCTTTAATCATTTGGCTTAGTGCATATTTCTTTATCTAGTTATTTGATTATAGGATGTTAGTTCTTGTTGACAAATGAATATACATACCTTATTTCATAAAGTATGTTTTGGATTTTCAACTCTCAGATATCAAAAAACAGGGTCTTCAGTTCAACTATTATTATTAAACACACCTGAATGAAAAACATAGGGTCTGCCAAAGCGGTTTGGCTCAGTGGATAGAGCATCAGCTTGCGGATTGAAAGGTCCCAGGTTCGATTCCGGTCAAGGGCTTGTATCTTGGTTTCGGACACATCCCCCGTAGGGGGCGTGCAGGAGGCGGCTGATCAACGTCTCTCTCTCATCGATGTTCCTAACTCTCTATCCCTCTCCCTTCCTCTCTGTAAAAAATCAATAAAATATATTAAAAAAGAAAAGAAAAGAAAAACATAGGGCATTATAAACAGGAAGATAATAAATTTTGAACTTACTATTTGCTAAAACTGTAAAATAAACTGATATTTAAAGGAAGATCCACTATTTTAACAGTATATCCAAAGTATTTTTTTTCCTGGAAGAGGTAGATTATTAGTAAACCCTCTAGAGCAGTGATTCTCAACCTTTCTAATGTCGCAACCCTTTCATACACTTCCTTATGTTGTGGTGACCCCCACCCATAAAGTTATTTTTGTTGCTACTAGTAATTTTGCTACTGTTAATGAATCATACTGTAAATATCTGTGTTTTCCGATGGTCTTAGGCTCTACAACAGCAGTTCTCAACCTGTGGGTCACTCAACCTGTGGGTTGCGACCCACAGGTTGAGAACCGCTAGCAGGGTTGCCTTTATTGTACTTTATTCCAGTTGATCTCTATATGGAAACTATCTAACAATGATTTATCACTGTGGTTTCTAAAATTCACTAAGATTGGTATTCATTTTACTTATTAATTTGAATGCATTCACAATAGTTACAGTGGGAACAGGTGGCAAAAAAACGTTTTCATTTTGATATTTTCCCACTTTTTTTACTAGAGAAGAAGTTCGTGCCCCAATTCCTCAAAAGCAGGAAATATTGGTAGAACCAGAACCTTTGTTTGGTGGTAAGTTTCCCTTTTTTCCTTAGTTTTGTTTGACTTCGTTGTTGTTTCTAGGATTTTAATGAAGCAATCAAAAGATGTGAAGGCTTGCTCAGATTGTTATTTCAAGTACAGAGTCAATTCTTATCTTGTAATTCTATACTCTTCTCAGGAAAGTTGTACAATTGATCTTTCCAAGGAGTAAACCAGATTAAAATGTTGATATTTGTTACAGGAAGCCAAAGGGAGTAAAATTAGCAAAAAGAACTGCTGCCTTATAATCGGAACCAGTCAATCTCTCATTAAAGATTCCAATTATTTTTTCTGGATATCTACTTGACTGTCATAATCTTACTATCTTGATATGCCTTATATTCACTCTTTCTTAATTTCTAGACAAGCTATTCCTATTTGAATAAAGAAGAAATGATACCATATCCATGTTTAAAAAATTATATCTATCTGAGTGCAAAGAAAATATGGTTCAGAAAATAGGATGTTTAACCAGATTTAAAGAAAATTTATAGTTTTAGTTTTATAAACACTAACTTCTGTGAGCCAAATATTGTAGACATTAAAAGGTATGTAAGGCCTAACCAGGTTGGCTCAGTGAATAGTGTTGGCCTGCAGACTCAAAGGTCCCAGGTTTGATTCCAGTCAAGGACATGTACCTTGGATGCAGGCACATACACAGTTGGGAGTGTGCAGGAAGGCAGCTGATCGATGTTTCTCTCCCATCGGTGTTTCTAACTCTCTATTTTTCTCCCTTCTCTGTAAAAAATCAATAAAATATATTTTTTAAAAAGGTATATTAAAAAATTGAAGATAAAGTAATATAGTTGGGTAGACAAATGCATAGAAATCTGTATAGTACATACTGAGGACAGTAATGCAGAGCAATGGGCCTATGAAAAGTTTTAGGTAAACTAGACTAAAGGAGAACAAAATAGTAAGACACAGATGAAGAAAAGCATATAAGCCATATCTTTTTAAAAATTGAATTTATTGGTGTGACATTGGTTAATAAAATTAAAGGTTTCAGGGGTACAGTTCTATAGATACATCATCTGTGTATTGTATTGTGTGTTTACCACCCCAAGTCAAGTCTCTTTCTATTTCCACTTATCCCCCCTTTATCCTCTCCTCTCTCTCCTCATCATCTGTCTATGAGGGTTGTTTTTTTTTTTGTTTTTTTACTTAATCCTTTTTCACCCAGCCACCTCCTCCCTGCCCTCTATATTTATGAGTCTGTTTCTATTTTTTTTGTTAGGTTTATGTAAACCATATCATTTTTTTAATGTTTTTCTTTGATTTTAGAGGGAGAGGAAAGGAGAGGTTGAGAGAGAAACATCAGTGTGAGAGAGAAACATCCATCGATTCATTGCCTCCTGCACACCCCTCACTAGGAATTGAGTGAGCATCCTGGGTATGTGCCCTGACCTGGAATCTATCCTGCGACCTTTTGGTGCATGGGATGATGCCCAACCACCTGGGCCATATAGGCCAGGGCACTTTAGTTGACAGTTGTTTTTTTTAAAGATTGATCTTTAATTTGGAGTTTATATAGTAAGAAATAAAATAATAATACACTGTTTCAATTCAGAAATAGAAATGGAAGGATGAAAATGATAGGATCTGAATATTGAAGTATAATATGTGCTTTCTGAGTTGTTTGGTTTAGTCATTGTGTTGTTAATATACCAGAATAAAGCAAGTAATAATTTTAAAAAATATAAATGTTAAGAAAAGATTTTTAGAGCCAAGGAGTAAATACCTTGGGAGTTTTATCTTTTCTTTATTGCATGGAAGAAGGCGAGATCTTTGAGTGGAGAAAGACAACAGGAAATAGATTTTGTGCTGTTTATTGTTGAACAGAGGCAAGAGTGTTCCCATTTGAAATCTCACTTTCCTACTTTTACCTATGGTTTGAATTACATTAGAAAGGGGCTGAGAATGACTTTATACAGTTAGGAATTCAGTCTGAACTGTTACTATTGGATCTTATCATAACTTAAGGAAGGTCTTTGGAGAATTATTTCTTTTTAGGACAGTAGTAAAGTGTGATTTTTTTAAAAATTATTTTTTATTGATTTCATAGAGAACTTTAGGGAAAGAGAGATAGAAACATCAATGATGAGAGAGAATCATCTTCCTGCATGTCCCCCGCTGGGGATCAAGCCCACACCCTGGCATTTGCCCAGATGGGGAATTGAACTGTGACCTCCTGGTTTATAGGTTGATGCTCAACCACTGAGCCACACCAGCTGGGCTAAAGCGTGGTCAAGAGTTCCCAACCCTTTCAGGAGTCTGTAAGATCAAACTATCTTACCTAATATAGACAAACGTAAATTGACCGTATGCCCATAGCCAATCAGAGTCAGTATGTAAATTAACTCATCAAAGATGGCAGTTAATTTGCATACATATCCTGGGAATATCCTGGCACCCAGATCACTCTGAGGTAGGCCCCATGTTGGCCCTGAGCAGCCTGTGAAGGACCTGAGCCAGGGGGCTCCTGGGTAGGGCCAAGCCTGTGATCAGAGATGAGGGGGCAGGGGCAGAGCTGGTAATCAGAAGGAGCTGGGGGTCCCCTGCCCAAAGGCTTTCGATCTGGGCAGAGAGGAGCTGGCAAT
Source organism: Lasiurus borealis (assembly GCA_004026805.1). Taxonomy (NCBI): domain Eukaryota; kingdom Metazoa; phylum Chordata; class Mammalia; order Chiroptera; family Vespertilionidae; genus Lasiurus; species Lasiurus borealis. Next base: position 5,270 of record PVJN01024256.1, on the reverse strand, counting down.
CGGAAGGAGATGGGGGTCCGCTGTTGGCCAGAGGCTTTCGGCCTGGGCAGGGGCCGAGCCAGCGATTAGAGGGAGCTGGGGGACCCCTGCCCAGGTCAAAAGACTCGGTCAGAGTGGGCGATTGGAGTGAGCTAGGGGTCCATTGCCCAGGCCAAAAGCATCGGCCAGAGGGTTTCAGCCTGGGCAGACATAGGCAGGGGTGGAGCGGCGATTGGAGGGAGCTGGTGGTCCACTGTCCAGGCCAAAAGTGTGGCCAGAGGCTTTCAGCCTGGGCAGGCGTGGGCAGGGGTGGAGCTGGCGATCAGATGCTATTGGCAATCGGTGTGAACTACAGAGGAAACACCTTTTCTGATTGCTCATTGGCTAAGCTCCCTGTATGCCACTGCTAATATTCTTAGTAACTTGGGTAATAAGAATCCAAAAAGGTGATGTAGGGTTTTTCCACCACACTTCTGGAGAAAAAAAACAAAGGTCTGCTGCTGGAGGGCTAAGAAATGTCCTATCCTGCCCTAGCAGGTTTGCCTTAGTGTATAATGTCTTGACCTGCCCACCGCAGAGTCTGAGTTCAATTCTGTTCAAGGGCATGTACCTAGGTTACAGGCTCCTCCCTGGCCGGGGCCCAGGTCAGGGCTCATGCAGAAGGTAACCAATCAAAGTGTTCCTCTCACTTTGATATTTCTCTCTGCCTTTCTCTTTCTTTTCCACATTCTCTAAAAGTCAATGGAAACATATCCTCAGCTGAGGATAAAAAAAAAGAAAGAAAGAAAGAAAGAAAGGAAGAAAGAAAGAAATGTCATATACTATAAAAACACATCTTGAAAATGCTTAAAGAAAGTTGTCATTTTTTCATGGTGAAGGGCCTGGAGTCTGTGTTGATGAAACCACTTTGGTGGCTGTGGTGACTGGCAGTGGCTGCAGCAGTGGGGTGATAGGGCTGGTGCCTTCCCCTGATCAGCCCTGTTGCCTCCCACAAAGAGAAGCCATCAGTAGGACATCCCCTGAGGGCTCCCAATATGTGAGAGGGGGCAGGTTGGGCTGAGGGACCCCTACCTCCAGTGCACCAATTTCATGCACCAGGCCCCTAGTTTTTATAATAATGCTAAGAAGTTATTTGCTTTTTTCACTCTGTTGATATTTGGATTGATGACTCAAAAGTAATAATGGGCCCTAGCTCGTTTGGCTCAGTGGATAAAGCTTCGGCCTGCAGACTGAAGGGTCCCGGGTTCAGTTCCAGTCAAGGGCACATTGCCTGGGTTGAGGGCTCGATCCCCAGTAGGGATATGCAGGAGGCAACCAATCAATGATTCTCTCTCATCATGGATGTTTCTCTCTCTCTCTCCTTTCCTCTCTGAAATCAATAGAAAAAAATTAAAAAAAAGTAATGATGGGTTAAACTGCTGTATCTTAATTAAATCAGTAAGAGGCACCAAACTGTACTCTTTACTACTCATTGAATTCTTCACTGCCACACACTTGCAGTTTTTAATAAAAGACAATTTTGTTTAGTATCTCAATGAAGCAGTAAAAATTTTAATTTAATTTAATCTTAACCCTTGAATACATATTTTTAAAACTATTCTGTTTAATAAAATAGTATGTGTACACAAAACACTTCTGCATATTGAAGTACTGTGGTTTTAAGGAAAAGTTCTTACACAGTTTTTTGAGTTGCAAGCTAAACTAGCTGCTTTTTTCATGGGACATTATTTTTACTTGATTGCTGACAAACTGTGGGGTATTTTATTTGTTTGTTTGTTTGTTAATCCTCTCGAAGGATATTTTTTCCATTGATTTTTTAGAGAGAGTGGGTGAGGGGAAGGAGAGAGAAACATCATGATGAGAGAGACACGTTGATAGGTTGCCTCCAACTTGTGCTTTCACTGGGGTTGGGTATTGAATCTGCAACTGAGATACATGCCCTTGACCTGGAATTAAACCCATGACCCTTCAGTATTCTGGCTGATATTCTAACTATTGACCCAAACTGGCCAGGGCAACATTTTTAATTTTTTAGGAGCTTCCATACTGGTGCATCAGTCTGCATTCCCACCAGCAGTGCATGAGGGTTCCCTTTTCTCCACATCCTCCCCAACACTTGCTATTTGTGTATTTATTGATAGCTATTCTCTTTTTTTATTTTATTTTATTGATTTTTTAAGAGAGGAAGGGAGAGGGATAGAAAATTAGAAACATCGATGAGAGAGAGACATCGATTAGCCGCCTTCTGCGCACCCCCTACTGGGGATATGCGCGCAACCAAGGTACATGCCCTTGACCGGAATCGAACCTGGGACCCTTCAGTCCGCAGGCCGACTCTATCCACTGAGCCAAACTGGTTTTGGCTATTGATAGCTATTCTTAAAAGTGTGAGGTGATATATCATTATGGTTTTAATTTACATTTCTCCTGAAAATTAGTGACATTCAGTGTGTCTTTTCATATGTCTATGGGTCATCTGTATGTCTTTTTTGGAGAGGTATTTATTCAAGTCTTCTGCCTTTTTTAAAAAAATACACATTTTTTTTTAAGAGATGAAGGGAGTGGGGAGGGGAGAGAGAGATAGAAACATCAATGATGAGAATAATTGATCGGCTGCCTCCCTCATGCCCCCAACTGGAGATTGAGCCCGCAAGCCAGGCACATGCCCCCAATCAGCATCAAACCTGGGACTCTTCAGTCCATATGCTGGTGCTCTATCCACTAAGCCAAATTAGCCAGGGCATCCTCTGCCATTTTTTAATTGGATTATTTGGGGGATTTTGGGGTATTGCGTTGGCATGAGTCCTTCATAAATTTTGGATATTAAACCCTTATCAGATGTACCATTGACAAATAGCTTCTCTCATTTAGTAAGTTGTCTTTTTGTTTTGTTGATGGTTTCCTTTGCTGTGCAAAACCATTTTAGTTTGATAGGGTCTGTTTGTTTGTTTTTTTTCCTTTGGACAGACTATGGTTATTTAGATTTAGGCATTGGACAGACCTTTTTAAAAACATGAACAAAGGCTGTTATTGCTTAAAGGCAAACAAATGATATTATTTGTTATTAGTGATTTTTTTAAGCTTTAAGCAGAGCTCTGGTGGGGTTTGTTCAGTGGTTAGAGCATTAGTCCGAAGAGTCTTGGGTTTGATTTCTGATCAAAGACATGTCTCTTGGTTGTAGGTTTGATTCCCAGCCTCAGTTGGGACATGTGTGGGAGATAACCAATCAGCATGTCTCTCTCATATTGATATTTCTCTCTCTCTCTTTTCTCCCCCACCTTCCTTCTCCCTCCCTTCCACTCTTTCTCTAAAGATCAATGAAAAAATATCCTCAGTTGATGATTTTTTTAAAAGAGTTTTCAGTCAATAATTGGAATTTATAAAGTTTATATCCATGATATAAACTTAATAGTGCCTCACTTTTTAAAGACTTTCTGATGAGATTATTGGTGGCATTAAAATGATTTTTAAAATATTGCATAATGAAATGGTTAATATTTGAATTGTTTCATTAATTCAGTGAACATGTTAATTTTTTGTTAATCCTCACCTGAGGATAATTTATTTAAATTAAATCTTTATTATTCAGATTATTAAAATTGTTTCTCTTTTTTCCCCTCCATAGCACCCCTGCACCCAACTCCCATCCTTCCCTCTGCCCTTAACCTTCCTCCCGTTGACCTCATCCATAGGTTTATGATTTTCGTCCAGTCTCTCCTGTACACCCCTCACCCTTTCCCCCCTGAGAATTATCAGTCCACTCCCTTTCTGTGCTCCTGATTTTATTATATTCACCAGTTTATTCTGTTGATCAAATTTTTAATTCCCTTAATTTTTAGATTCACTTGTTGATAGATATGTATTTGTTGTTCATCATTTTTTGTCTTTTACCTTTTTCTTCTTCCTCTTCTAAAAGAGTACCTTTCAGCCTTTCATATAATACTGGTTTGGAGTTGATGAACTCCTTTAGCTTTTTCTTCTCTTTGAAGCTCTTTATCTGCCCTTCAATTCTGAATGATAGCTTTGCTGGATAGATTATTCTTGGTTGTAGGTTCTTGCTATTCATCATGTTGAATATTTGTTGCCACTCCTGTCTGGCCTGCATCGTCCAGTCTTTTTTTTCCCTCCATTTCTTTTGTTTGTGATCCTTTCCCTTGTCTGGGCATTTTCACTATGCAGGGAGAACTTCTGTGTTGGATTCAGCCTTATGATACCAGACTTGCAGCACCACAGAGCCTCTCTGTTGTGCTTGGGATGGGTGGAGTCTCAGGGCTTAACGGACTACCTTGCCTTCCAGTCGGCCCCGCCCTCCACAGCCTCCCAGTCTCACGTGACTGGGTAATTGCTGGAGCGGTCCCTGTGCGCTTGCACGCCGGCCACAATGCCTCTAGACCGCTGCCTTTCCGGCTCCCCTGTGCTCCAGGACCACACGAGTCTGGGTCCCCAGGGCTTCACCCGAAACTGGGGCTTAGTGGAGTCAGAAGTTGCGAAGTTGGGAGGGTCTGCCTCCCCCCCACTCTCGAAAGCCAGCAGCACAATCAGCAGTCTGTCCTCTGGGCAGTGCCATGCGCGCCACCCGACTTCTGATCTTTTGCGACTCCCCTAAATTTCCGTGCACTTCTCCCTTTTCACAGTCCAAACTCCCCCCGTATGAGTTTCGGCTGGATCTGGGGTTTAGTGTTGTAGGATAAGGGGTTCAATGCCTTTGAGAGTCTCCATTTCCCTCCTGCCAGAGAAAACCAGCCAGGTACTCTGGCACCCGCTCTCTCTACGAGCGCATCTCCATACCTCAGCTTTTTGCAGCTCCTCTGGTTCTCCGTGAGCCCCTCTCTTTCCTTCTAGTTGTAGAATTTCCCCTCAGCCAGCTTTCCTGTGGTTCTGGATGATGTCCGCTCTGTCTTTTAGTTGTAGTTTTGAAATTGTTGTGCGAGGCAGCAGTGTAGGTGTTTACCTATGCTGCCATCTTGGATTCTCCTCTAGGCTAACACTTTTATCCACTGACCCAAATTGGCTAGGATTGAATAGATAATTCCAAAATATCAATACATCCTATATAATAAGGAGGTAATATGCAAATTAACCCTCACGCCTTCACAAGATGGCTACCTATGACAAGGCCTGGAGGGGGGGTTAGTGAGGGATGACCAAATGACTGAACAAGTAGGCTTTGTGTGGTGATCTGGCCCAGCGGGGGTCAGGAGGGGGTGTAGGGGTGACTAGGTTGGCAGTAGGGGTAACCAGGCCAGCAGTGGGGGCAGTTAGGGGTGATCAGGCCAGAGTGGGGGGTGGGG
>PVJN01024255.1:0-31325 GCA_004026805.1 Lasiurus borealis | reverse complement strand
AACCAGGTCAAAGACAAGAGGAAAGGATACAAAAATAAGAAAACACAGGAGAAAAACTGAGCAGCTAAAGAAATAATAAGCCTATGGTTTCCAGGATTTGGGCAAAAGGTGAAGTCATTGAGGATATTTTCAACCCAGAGGAGATCTTTGGGCATTTGGAGAATATCTCTTTTTTTATTATTTTATCTTAGAGGACTTTTATTAGAGCTGAGGACAGTGAAACAAGAAAGGGCTGGGGAAATGAGCCTAGGCTGGTCTGCTTTGGCTCACTAAGAAGTCAGAGAAAAGGGGGTCTTGGGGACAAGTTCAGGGGATTTGCCCAGGACAAGCTGCCACTCTCACTGCCCATTGCTGCAATGGTTGCAAGTCTCCTGGAGTCCCTTAGAGTTTAGGAGATGCATGCCTGTGGGGAGGGGGAAGGGGAGGGGGAGGAGGGGGAGGAAGAGGGAGAAGTAGAGGGGAGGGGAGGAGAGGGTGGGGAGGAAAAGGTGCAGGCATGCTCCTAGAAGAGCACACCTGGAGAACATGATCTCAAAGGCAGGAGAGCTATCTCCTTTTAGCAGCAGCTACCTATTAACCTCACCAGCCACAATACTGAGACTCTCAATTCCTTCCCCTGACACCATTCCCTTCTTTCCTCAGCCTGTATTGTCATAGCTAGAGTCCTCTAACACTATTTTTTAAACTTTTTCTTCTCATATCTGTTATGATTTTGAAGAATGAGTGCTCAGGTTTAAATGTTATAAAGGCTGTAATATCACCTTATTATAAATTTTTTTAAACTTTTTTTAAAATATATTTTTATTGATTTTTTACAGAGAGGAAGGGAGAGGGATAGAGTTAGAAACATCAATGAGAGAGAGACATCGATCAGCCACCTCCTGCACGCCCCCTACTGGGGATGTGCCCGCAACCAGGATACATGCCCTTGACCAGAATTGAACCTGAGATCTTTTAGTCTGCAGGCTGACGCTCTATCCACTGAGCCAAACCAGTTTTGGCCACCATATTATAAATTTTGACAGTCTGAAACAAAACTATTAAATCACTCTTAAATATACCAAAATGATTTAATACCTATTTTATACCTTTAAAAATACATGAACAAGCTCTTTTTTAAGTCATAAATTTTACATCATCCCTTTTTCTTCTTTATGTGTATTTTTACTCCTCTTAGAATTTTATCCTATACTTTATCCTATAATTTAAAGTCTGTTATTAATCAATATATCTTAATCAAAAGTTCATCTAAGTTTAAATTACTTTTAAATTCCTCTGACCATAAGTTTTTATGTGAAAAAAAATTTTCTTTAAATATTCTTAACAGTTGTATACTAATCATTGTATTATAATTTTAATAAAATAACAAACATACCTAGTAAAATATTTTTTAAATCCTCACCCAAAGGTATTTTTTTCCATTGATTTCTACAGAGTGAAAGGGAGGGAGAAGGGTTAGAGAAAGAAAAAGAAACATAGATGTGAGAGAGAACATTGGATGCTTCCTGCATGCACTCCTACCTACCTGGGGAATCCCTCAACCTGGCCATGTCCCCTGACCGGGAATTGAACTGTGACCTCCTGGTTCATGGGTTGATGCTCAACCACTGAGCAACACTGGCCATGCCACAAATATTTTCTATTATTCGATTTCTATCCCTGACAATGTAGGGTTCAGAATAGGTAGTAAATATCATCTTCTTTTGTTATAATAAATGGGCAAGGGCAATCAAGAAAGGAGAAATAGGAAAGCAAAAAAAATTAGCAAAATACATTTGGAAGATGAAGATATAGAAACCGATTCTTTTTAAACTATCCTTGCTTGTATTCCCTTAGAAAGTCCTGATGATCCCCAGGGGTATAGTGAGTACCTAAAGTTTAATGAATTTTCTACATCCAATTTTCTAGCTTTTACATATTCTAAGACACATCCTTTGCCCTCTGGCAGTTTATCAGTTTAAATTCTGAGAAAGAGGGCCCACTGGGATCTTCCACACTTTGGAAGTAACCTTCTTACCCCACTGCGACAGGTGTCAGTTGTGTCAGTCTGTGTGCTACTATCATGAACTTCTGGGCGAGGGGTAGTCAACTGGCTCTTCCAATTCCTCAGCGGGCGAGAGAGAGCCTCCAGAATGACAAGAGAGTTCATCAAGTTATCTTCTAGGTCATGTCGAGATAAGGCAGTCAGATCTGGAGGGTGGCTGCAGCAGAAAGAGAATGTGAGGAGAAAAAATATAGAGGAAGGCATGAAGTGGCAGGTCCAGGTTAATGAAGCCAAGGAGGCAGCAGGATATTGGGACACTTACTTCCCCCATAGGAGATGCTCCCTCTCAGAAGTACTGTCCTTGATGCCCTCCAGGCCTGTACGGGATGTGTTTGTACTCTTTTCCTGTGGTGGTGCTGGGGGAGTAAACCAAGTCCCCACCGAGCAAGTAGAGAAAGGAGCAGTGCCAGTTGTAGCATCCTGAAGCACAGAGGGAAGGGATAAGCTCTGGCGGAGACTTTCCAGCATGACTGAAGTGTTTACACCTTTTTCCAGCCAAGCCAGTGGGGACATCCAAGGCCCTGTGTCAGAGATGGGAATCCTGTCAGCATCTCCTGCTGCTGGGCCTGGGGCTGCCTGGGATTCCATTTCTCCTGGGTTTGGGGTCAGGCATGTGGACGGAATATCTTGCATATTTGAGACAAGTGTTTGATCTCTCAGTTCAGCCTCCTCAGGGATTGTGGAAAAGCTCACTTCTCTTTCCTCTATAGCTCTGTGCTCTACAATTTCCTGCCCTGAATCCACATGATTGACAGGGAAATCCGCTGGAAAGGCAGTTGAAAGGGGAAGACAGAACATGGAGGAAGGCAAGATGGCATTACTTTCAGAAGACACTAAGTCCTCAGGCACAGCCTCAGTTTTTCTGTCCCTCAGACTTTCCTTGGAACAGTGTAGCTGTTGCTGAGGACAGGGATTTGGTGGATACACCAACAGATGGGCTGGAGGATCCTGAAATGTAAGTTTCTCAGGCATAGCAGGAACAACTTCTGAAAAGCTGTCTTTCATGCAGGGTTCCACCTCCTTTGTCAGCAGATGTCCTGGCCTCAAAGTCTCATCCAGAGAAAAACTGTTTGTCTCTGCTACGGTATTTAAATGGGCCTCAAGTGTAATGTCTTGCTGCTGCCCTCCTGCAGAAGGTACAAGGACCGTGGTTTCAACCACATTGTTTTCCACTGGGTCTACTGCTTCCTCAGATGTTTTGGGAGTAGAGTTGTTTTGGGGAATCAGATTTAGGGGGTGCTCATCTGATTCATGTTGACAAGCTTCTAGCCACTTTGAGGGATGGCTGAACTGTTCTGATGGGGAGTCTGTCATCTTAGCATTTTCAAAATCCATTGGAGATGAGTTGTCGCTATCCTCCTGCCAAAGAAAACAAAAGTAGTTGACTAAGGCAATCAATTCCGGTTCTCAACATACAGTGATAGGTGAAAGATACTGTCCAAATTTGGAAAAGAATAGGAGTTCTCATGACCTCTGCTTAGGTAAGATCTTGGCTAAGCCTTGCCTCTCACTACAGAGACCCAATAGCAGGGAAAGAAAAGCTAAGAAGCTATTTTGGATCCTTCCAAGTGAACCCATCTATAGTAAAAAACGGGGCTGAGATCATTTACATGGCCCCACTCCTCTTAAATTCTAATTCCAATTCACTTCTAAGGGGAACAGTTAAGAGGTGGTGCCTAGGCTCAAGCTCTGTTAGAATCTAGAGTTGGTTCAAGATTTTTCTCCTTCTCCAACAGAGTTAGAGGGCACTTGGTCCACAGAAATCCATGGACCCTAGGGAGAAAGGGCAACATCAACCTCATCTCCTTGATCACAAGAGCTGAAGGCATCCTGAATACATGGGATGAGTCCATTGAACAGTTGGGATTTGAAGGTCTCTAATCTTTGTAGCAGAGGAGAATAGAGAGCAGAGAGACTTCTTCCTAGTGCCCTAATAAGGGACTAACAATCTCCCTACTGCTAGTTCACAAGGACCACTGCACCTTCTACCACTTGCAGGGTTGCTGCTCCTGAGATTCAGTGAAGAAAAGGAAAACATATATGTACTTACTAGTAAGTATATCTAGTAACCAGAGAAAGAACAAATCTTAAGATAATTAGAAAAGGTAGACCCCAACAAAACACAGCTGATGGAAGAAACAGATGACAATTTGAACTCAAAAGAAAAAAGAATATATGAAGAGATTCGAGTACAACGCATACACACACACATACACACTTTCTGGAAATAAATATTACTGTTAAACAAGAAATTTCAGTAATACTTATTTCAGTTTTACTGAAATTTCTTGTTTAACAGTAATATTTATTTCCAGAAAGTGTGTGTATTGCCTATCACCTGTCTGACCTCTGTATGTGAGTTCATGTTAGAGCAAGACTACTAACAAAATGATAGTATTTTTCTCTAACTTGGTAAAGATTAAACGGGGAGGAGGTGATAAAACCTTACAGCTAAATAGACTGTGTGCATTGCCTATCACCTGTCTGATCTCTGTATGTGAGTTCATGTTAGCGCAAGACTACTAACAAAATAATAGTATTTTTCTCTAACTTGGTAAAGATTAAACGGGGAGGAGGTGATAAAATCTTACAGCTAAATAGAGGTCCAGATTCTCAGTGGATTTCCTTTAACCACCCTAGAGCACCTCTCTGTTGGCCTGAATAGCTGTAAATAGATGTTACTAAGGTAGAACACTTCATTATCGTTATTAATTACGTTCCAGCTCTGGCCCTCAGTTCCTCTGAGCCGTCGGCCCGGGCAGGGAGCCCAGTGGAGAAGCTGGCCAGACGAAGCTCACCTGCAGCCCCAGTTTGCACAGTGATGGGGTCAGCGAGTAGCATGTCCCCGGCCCTTTCGCCGAGCTGGTGAGAGCTTCGGGCTGCAGGTTAAGATCTCGGAGAGGCGTTCTCACAGGTGGCTCTCCCTAAGAAAGAATGAGACAGTGTGAGAAAGGCTGGCCCCTCAGCCCGCTCCCTTTCCTCCCCCCGCAGGGCTCCTAGCCCAGAGGCGCTGAAGCTCCAGGACCGACGAACCACTCCACACGCCCGCGCCCCCGCCCCGGGCTGGACCCAGCGGCCTCTCTCCTGGAGGCTCTCCCGCTCACCGGTTGGGTCGATGGCGACAGGCTCAGCTTTTTCACCCGCCACATCTTCAACACAGAACACAGAACGATCACCTCGCAAACCGAGAGGGGACGGCCGGCTCACGCGCCGTCCTCATTTTAAAACTGCTCTGCGCTGCGGGATTGGCTGAGAAGTCTCAGGCGTCAGTCCGGCGCGTCCGCTCGGGGCTCCCAACTGGTGGGCGGGGGGCGGGGACGGGGGCGGGGCCAGCGCCGGGCAGGCCACGCCTCCCCCGACCCACGGTTGCGCGCGTTCTGGTGGCGGACGCCTCACCACCGTCGCCGGCGGGAGGGTCGGACGCGCGCCCACCCGAGGCCGGTTCGCAGCCTCCTCACCTCGGGGAGGGGAGCTAGGTAACTGGCAAGTCAAGGAGTCCATCCCTTCTGCCGCCATGGGCCACCCTCTCACCCCGTCAGAAAAGTTGGTTCCCCTCAGTTACCTCAGCCTCAGCCCCGACCGGAAAGCCAGCCTGGAGCCTTGAAGGGAACGGTGAGTGGAGCGTTTGTCACTTCGGCCCGCTCGTCTGAAGTGGATTGAGATGTAGTTCTCTACCCGCTCAGTAATTTAGTAGTTTTAAATGTCTTGTGTTTTCGTGGGACTTAACCTCAAGGCCTGCGGCGAGTTAATGGGAACAATAGTTAACTTGTTTTGAACATTTCCTATGTACCTGGCACTGTTACAGATGCTTCACATATATTAGCTCCTTTAATACTCAGGGATCAGTAAAGCAGGTGCTGTGAATATCCCCACTTGACAGACGCAGGAACTGAGTCATGGACCGTGAAACTGGCCCAACGCCCCGCCGGTCAAGATTCCAACCCGCACTTCCACCTACATCTCCTGCCTTTTCAGTAGCCCTCGGGGTGGGAAAACCAGCCTACCGATGGAAGGTGGAATTGAGTTTTGGAAACAGTTAAAGATAAGCATCTATTCCGAGACCGGTTTGGCTCAGTGGATAGAGCGTCGGCCTGCGGACTGAAAGGTCCCAGGTTCGATTCCCGTCAAGGGCATGTACTTTGGTTGCGGGCACATCCCCAGTGGGAGGCGTGCAAGAGGCGGCTGATCGATGTTTCTCTCTCATCGATGTTTCTGGCTCTCTCCCTTTCTCTCTGTAAAAATCAATAAAAAATATATATATATTTAAAAAAGATAAGTATCTATAATAAAAGTGTAATATACTAATTAGACCGGACAGCCGGATGTCCTTCCCCACAACTTTCCGGATGAAGCCCGGGCTGCAGGGGCTGAGTCCCTTGCACAAATTTTGTGCATCGGGTCTCTAGTTTAGAAATAATAGTTTATGATAAAGTACTTTCCTTTGAACACTTACAGCACCTTATTTACACTCTGAAGTCTGTATGAATTTGGAAAAGGAAATATGTAATCCAAAGAGGAGGAACTATCATGTTATGAACTGCAGGGCACACAGGGAATGTGTTCTTTTAGAACTATGCTGTCCAGGACCATAGCAACCAGCCATATGTGGCTACTGAACACTTCCAGTGTAGCTAACCCAAATTAAGATGGCATAGGCATTAAAAAAAAAAAAAAAGTGTGCCGAGACTGGTTTGGCTCAGTGGATAGAGCGTCGGCTTGCGGACTGAAAGGTCCCAGGTTCGATTCCGGTTGGGGGCATGTACCTTGCTTGCGGGCACATATCCACTGTGGGGCATGCAGGAAGCGGCTGACCGATGTCTCTCTCTCATCAATGTTTCTGACTTTCTATCTCTCTCCCTTCCTCTCTGTAAAAAATCAATAAAAAAAATATTTTTAAAAAAAGTGTTATAGGTACAAAATACAAACTATGTTTCAAAGGCTTTGTATTAAAAAATGTAAAATATTTTTAAAATATTGGTATGTTGAAATATTTGTTATATTGGTTTAAATAAAATACATTAAAATTAATTTCATCTATTTTTACCTTTTTAATGTAGCTGCTAGCAAATTTAAAATTACTAATGAGGCTTACATTTCTGTTGGACAGCACTGCTCTAGAAACATAATAGCCGCCCCCTGCAGGCACTAGAATTAACAGTTACTTGAATAGGAAAGTGGGAGAAAGAACATAAGAGCACCAACTTAAGCCTGAGATTTCCCAAGACTCAACAGAAGCAACCCCAAGGTATACTGGCATGTACTTCTGGTTTAAAATGAGTCAACAGCTCTACCCAGTTGCTCAGTAGTTACAGTGTCAGCCCAGGGACTGAGGGGTCTCGGGTTTGATTATGGGTAAGGGCACATATATCTCAGTTACAGGCTCAATCTCCAGTCCTGGTAAGAGTTCTGGAGGCAACCAATCAGTGTGTCTCTCCCACAAGGAATCAAATCAGTGAACTCTTAGTTCCTGGGTCGATGCTCAATGCTGAGCCACACCAGTTGGGCTGTCCATTGGCTTTATTAATGCAATTTGAGCCATACAAAGATTCAATTTATGTGGTCATGAAGTTTATTTTTTCTTTCAGAGCATCTGGATTTCTTGAGTGATTCATTCATCAACTTTTTATAAAATGTTTTCCTTTTTTAAAAAAAATATATTTTATTGATTTTTTACAGAGAGGAATGGAGAAGAATAGAGAGTTAGAAATACCGATAAGAGAGAAACATCAATCAGCTGCCTCCCGCACACCTCCTACTCGGGATGTGCCCACAACCAAGGTACATGCCCTTGACCGGAATCGAACCTGGGACCTTTCAGTCTGCAGGCCAATACTCTATCCACTGAGTATCCGGTTTCGGCTCCTTTTTCTTTGATAGTGTTTTCATTTTCTTTCTTGGTTTAAGTATCTCCTCCAGTCCCTGATTGTAGGTCTAGTATCCCAAATGTTCTTGAGATTCTTAATGTTTTGATGTTCACATTTAAAGCCTTAATGTATTTGGAATTAAATTCTGTAAGGACCCAAATATTTAAAAACAACTGTTCTTAAATTTTAGGATTAGAGATTACTTATTTTGTAAAAATCCAATTCCATAACCCAAATCAGCAATTCAGAAGTATCCACCAGGCAGTTCTTCTGAATGAGCTCATGGATGAAACCATGGAATTATTAGCCTTACTACTGTTATGATGGAGTACTGAACAAAAGAGGCAATGTGACAATTCTATAAACCAACAAAATTCAGAAAGAGGTTAGTGAAATCTGAAATAATAATATGTTCTCAGAATATAAGTAAAGCCAACCTGTAGGAAAGAAGGTATGTTTTTATTTTTAAATCATTCTTGATTAATCTATTAGAATTCTTCATAGCGGTTATACTAATTTGCTAGGGCTGCCATAACAAAGTACCAAAGACTGGATGGCTTAACCAACAGAAATTTATTTTTTCATAATTCCAGAGGCTAAAAGTCTGAGATCAAGGTATCAACAGCGTTGGTTTCTTCTGATGCTTCTCTCATTGGCTTGTATATATCTGTCTCCTAGTATTTTCATATGGACTTTCCTTTGTGTGTGTCTGTGTCCTAATTTGCCCTTCTTTATAAGGACACCCATCATATTGGACTAGAGGTCCAGTTTACGAATTCATGCACTGGTGGGATCTGGCCAGCCTGGCCCTGATGGGGGCTGATTGGGGCTGGGCCAGCTGGAGGAAAGGGCTGTGGGAGGTTGGCCACTGGCTCCCAAATTGGAGGACTGGCCAGGGGGAGGGGCTGTGGGCAGTTGGCCGGCTGGCCCTGCCCCCAATTGGGATAGAGGGGGCCATCTGGGATGGGGCCAACTGTGGGAAGGGGCCCAGGGAGGTTGGCTGGTTGGTCCCACCCGATCCAGCCAGGCCCAGCAGCTGGGGGGAGTGGTTGACCAGCCACAGTGTGTGTCATACTGACGTGTCATTCCTGCATTCTAGTCACTTATTTTTTATATATATATAGATTAGGGCTCACTATATGACCTCATTTTAACTTAATTATATCTTTAAAGGTCCTATCTCCAAATGCAGTCACATTCTTAAGTACTGGGGATTAGGACTTCAGCATGTGAGTTGAGGGAGAAACAATATAGCACATTACAGAGGTTAAGAATACAGAGTATTATTTTATTTCATTAATTTTTTTAAAAAACTCTGACAAAATTTTTACATTGAAAACTACTTAAGAGGTAACCAAAGAGCCTCAGCTGGGTAGCTTAGTTGGTTGGAGCATCGTACTGTACACCAAAATGTTTTCTGGTTTGACTCCCAATCAGGGTACATACCTAGGGTACATTACCAGTTGGGGTGTGTAAGGGAGACAACTGATCAATGTTGCTCTCTCCCCACCCCCTTCCTCTCTCTCTAAAATCAATAAAAAAAGAGAGATAACCAAAAATTGAGATTACCAGTTTTTAAAATATATGAACAAGTAAACAAACAAACAGTTCAATTTATGATAAAGTAAGGTTAGAGTGAGAAACTGATTAGAACTACAATGACACTTTTCTAGAAGAGGAATATAAAGATTGGTGTTGAGGCTAATCTTAAATTCTTTAAAAAAAAAAACACAGAAGGGAACCCTGGCTGACTGGCTCAGTTGGTTGAAGTGTTGCCCTATACACCAAAAAGGTTGCTGGTTCAATTCCCAGTCAGCACATGTACAGCAGGCAACCAATCAATGTTTCTCTCTCTCTCTTTCTCTCTCTCTCTCTCTCTCTCAATCAACCAATCAATCAAAAAAAAAAAAAAAACATATCTTCAGGTAAAAATTAAAAAAAATAAAATGACAGGGAGTATAGGGTAAACTATCCATATTTATAGGTGATCTGTTTTCTTCTAGGTAATGAAAAAATCAAAGCATAGCGTTAAAAGATCATTTCAGGTTGTATATTTTTTTAAAAATTTAAGTGAATTTAATATAAATAAATAAAGGTATTACATTTATAGGTCAGTGATTCTGAATGGTAAGAGATGGTGATGGAAAAGAATGCCTTCTGGGTATGAACATATCAAAACTAGGGCACATGGCACTATGCTCTTTTCAAATTATATTGTCTGAAACTTTGATTTTCTGTCATCCCCTCTACACTACCCTGAAAATAAACTACACTTATATAATCATAGTCTCTAAGCAATCTAATATGACTTAGGAAAGAGACCTAGTGACATTATGTTAACCATGTGCTAAAGACTTTATCCCAATATACTCCAGAGAAGCTAATAATGTTGGGTGACCTGAACATTAATTAACACTGGGCCAGACACATAGTTTCATAAAATCATTTGCACTTTAAAAAAGCATCAGATATCTGAAACCCATCCCCCACAATTAAGAACCAGTGGCTGGCCCAGCCTGAGTGGCTCAGTTTTCCTGTACACCAAAAGATTACCAGTTTATTCAGTGTTTCTCTCTCACATTGATATTTCTGTCCCCCACTCCCCCCCCCCCTCTCTCAGCATATCCTTGGGTGAGAATTAAAAAGAAATAAAACTAATGGCTATAAACCAGTCATTTCATACATAGAAAACTAAAATCCAGAGAGGTTAAAATGATTTCTATAAAGACACTGAGGTAGTATTGGTGGATCAAGAACCAGGTCTAAATTCCATTAGTGTTAACTACTATTTTAGAAATCATTATTCCTATTTCTAGTATTCAGGGGTTGTTGTTTTTTTAATATGTTTTTATTGATTTTAGAGAGATGAAGGGAGGAGAGAGATCATCGATCGGCTACCTGCTACATGTCCCCTACTGGGGAATGAGGCCACAACCCAGGTAGTATGCCCTGACCAGGAATTGAACCGATGACCTCTTTGTGCATGGGATAACACTCAATCCACTGAGCCATAGTGGCCGGGCAGTACTCATGGTTTTTATCTAATGTGCAGTCTGGTCACTACAACTTAAATGTAGTAAAATCTTAAAAAGCTCAGCCAGCCCAGTTGGTGTGACTCAATGATTGAATATCACCCTATGAACTAGAAGGTCATGCATGATTCGATTCCCAGTCAGGGTATATGCCAGAGTTGTGCTCTCTGTGCAGGAGGCAGCGATCAACAATTCTCTCTCATAATTGATTTTTCTATCTCTCTCTCCCTCTCCCTTCCTCTCTGAAATCAAAATATACGTGTTTTTTTAAGCTGAAAAAAAAAAAGTGTCTAAGAGAAACAAATGAAATAAAAAAAGATTAAAGATACATTCTTTTATTTATTTATATGCCAACCTCATTCCCAAAAGGCTTACAAAGATGCAGATAAAAAAAGTAAAGATAAAAAAAGTAAAACATAGGAAAATAAAGGAAACCAAGAATGTGGATAGCTTACAATATACATAACATGAAGTCCTAAACACTTGCTGGATAGAAGCAGCCACAAATTGGCTCTAAGTAGTTTAGCATCAATATGAAGAGAAAAATACAGTCAGTAGAATATTTAGTGTCTTTAAGGTAAGCACAACTGGGTTCAGAGAAAATTTATCCTATGCATCTTTTAAAAAGAACATTATGAATTATAGTCATATATACCCTTTACAGTATCTATTGCAATTAACGTTCATAGGGATTTGATACAGATTGCCAAAGTGCAACCCAGAAAAAGCAATTCTAAAGAGGCCAAAAATACTAGCAATGCACAGGGAAAATCTGGCATAATCCAGGGACAGAATTAAAAGAAGTACACAGAATACTTCCCAGACTCTTTTTGGTCTGGAAAAAGAGAACAGATATAATTGAAGAATAATAAAAATGAATCTTTAGAGAAGTTAAAGAAAAATTTAAAGAATAAAGGCCAAAAATGTACAAATTTAAGGTCCAGATGACTTTTCTCACTAAGGGAAAAGGTTCTTAAACTTTAAGGATGAGCCTAGCCAGTTGAGCTCAGTAGATAGAGCATTAGCCTGCAGACTGAAGGATCATGGGTTTGATTGCCTCGGTTGCGGGCTGGATCCTGGCCCTGGTTGGGACACATGCGGGAGGCAGCCAATCACTGTTTCTCTCTCTCTGTGTTTCTCCTCTCCCTACCACTCTCTCTAAAAATCAATGGAAAAATATCCTCAGGTGAGCATTAATAAAAATAAAAATTAAAAAATTTAAGGTTGATGTTTTGCCTCTTAATCCCTTGGTTTGCCCATTAGAACTGAATCCTGGGATGTGTAGGACAATGATCGATTTAAGAATCCTAATGTCTTTCAAAAGGGTTTTGTTTTGGAAAACTATTTCAACTACCTCTAAAGACATTTAACCCACGCATGTTTCAGTTCCTATTTATTCTCTTCCTCATACTTGGTTATTATAATTCACTTTAAAATTTTTTAAATTAAATTTATTAAAGACTGGCTTTGGCCCCAGAATCATATGTTTTAGTTGTATACCTGGGGGTTGAAATGCCAGCTTTTGAGACCTCTGAAAAATATTTATATTGCTTCTGACAAGCCTGTTAAACACATCAATAACACCTTAGAAAGTCATGAAGTGTTATTATTGCTCAAGGAAAGAAACATGATTCAAAAACAAGGAGGGGGAAAAGTGAAATAAGCCTCTGGTTAAAAGCTTCAGGGTATGAACACTAGAGATATGAAGCAGAGGACAAGGTCAACACTTTGATCTGAGATGTTGAATTGAGAGGTGCGGTGTATAATAGGGGAAAAGCTAGGTCAGTTGAGGCTGCCAATAGCAGAATGCCCAAGATTTAAAACTCTGGTACAATGCCTAGAACAGCACTCACCAACCAGTGGTCCACGGAAGATTGGTGACCACTGGCCTAGAACAAACATGTCAAACTCACAGCCAGCGGGCTGCATGTTTGACATCCTTGGCCTAGAAGAACAGTAAGAGGATACAAAGTAAAAACAAACTGGATCATCAAGGTGATCATACTGAGTTGGCAATGGAGGAGATGCTCAGGTTCCCAGATGGGCCCCAATATATAGTAGAGGGGCTCAAGCAAGTCCAGGATAGACCAGATAGGACTCCAGGTTACAGTCAAAGTCCTTGAACAGCATGGACTCTGATGGACTAGGCTGGGTAGCTTGAGTCTCCATGACAAAGTTCACTGGCTGTTTCTGTAGGAGCTCTGGGTCAAAGGCCACACCCCGAAAGAAAGGGTGGACCTGGAAGCGATGCAAATGATGTAGACGCTGGAGGGGATTCTGGCATAAGAGCTGAAGGGAAACAGCAAGAAGGAATAGGGACTGGGATGGGAAAGGGGCTGTTAACAGAGAAGCTAGAAAGGGAAAAAGGTCACAGAGCTGTGGAGGACAAAAAAAAAGAACCCTAAAGAGGAAAGGACTTGTAAAAGAGGAAGACGGGCTAATTTGGGGGCAAAGGCAGGAATAAAGGAGCTGTATTGGTAAGAAAGCAGCACTGGCCCACTCTCTCAGAAGGGACTTGTTATGGATGGCTAGGATATTTGGAGGACCAGGAACTCAGGAATGAAATTTGAAATGCTGGTTAGAGGGCAAATAATGACATAGTACTTGAAGTTGAAGTCAGCCATCTGCCCCTACCTTTCCCCCAAATAATCACAGGAATGGGGAAATGCCACTTCAATTATAAGGAAAGGAGAGAGTGAATGGTTAGTTCGGTAGTCAAAAAGAAAAGTAGTGCTCATTCTTACCTCGTGGAGCAGAAGTGAGAGCCCCTGGTTAAGAGAAGCTGGGATCTCAGAGTCATAGTGGGTCACACTTGCCAGCATGGCCACATGATCTCTCTCTGCAGCCACTGGGAACTAAGTTGAGGGGTGAGAGGGTGTCATTTCTTAGCAAGGAAAAGGCAAGGTTTCCTAAGGTCTTCCTTCTTTCTTCCCACCATAGGGCAAAACTACTCTCTTTTCTGCCCAGCATCACCACCATTCTCTCACCTCTCCAGTTGCCAGAGAGAAAAGCAAAACTCCCAGGGACCACCAATCAGCAGCATGGTTGTAAGGCCCTCCTCTCAGGACCTCTGGGGCTACAGATTTGAAAGATACTTGTCACTGACATCTGTTGGCTATCCTCTTGCCCAATACTTACCCACCTGCTTTGGCCTTTTTCTTACCCATGTATTGAAGAGTGCCACAAATAGTATAGGCTCGAGCTCCCTGGGGCAGATGGCGGGACAGACCAAAGTCTGTCAGTTTCAGATGACCTATATAAAAGATAATGCAACAGTTCCACTCTGTTCCATCCCTCATCAGTCCTGGCTCATTCCCAAACATGAAGTAACTCCCATTCCAGGGCTAAGAAAATAAAAGGATTTACCTCGTTTATCCAGGAGGATATTCTCCATCTGAAAAAAATCACAGGTGAAAAAGTATTATTCATCTTATTCATTTCAATTCTCTTTCATCATGAATACCCCCCAGCTGAAAATATCCTACTCAACATTCAGGTCTATACATGGAAGGTCCTTGCCCAAATCCTTAGCACCCATGAGGGTCCCAAGATGAGCGGGTCCCAAGATGAGCTGTTCTCAGCTCCCCCATGCCTTCTTGGACCTGTGGAACTTACTAAGGCACCTCCTCAGTCTAAGAAAAAAAGCACTTAACTCTTACCTTCACATCCCGATGGATGATGCCCAAGTCATGGAGATAGCCTGTGGATGACAGCAAGCAGGAGATGTGTTGAAGCACTCCTGTCCTTTCCAATTTCCCTGGTAGCCCCACCCCACCCTTATCCCTATTCTTTGATCTCTAGCATTAATATAATTTTTTTTTGGTCCCCATTCGATTAATTCTTCCCTCATTTCCAATACCACTCCTGTTTCACTTACATAGCACCAGGACCAGTTCAGCAGCAAAGAGGCGGATGGAAGCCTCAGCAAAGCAGCCAACAGTGGACCACAGGGAGTACAGATCTGTGCTACAGTAGCTGCACACTGCAAACCAGAAGTCTAGCAATATTTGAGGGCTACTGGGCCTGGGCTCAAGGCATTATAGGCCTCCTGCCCAACCCGATGCCACTTGCTATATGCTCCCTCTCCCTTTGGGAGAGAAGTGCTGTGAGAAAGGGAACAGAACAAAGGCAGAACAAGCCAAAGGGATGGGTAATCTCAGGTGGGAAGAACGGTAGAGGTAGAGGGACCTTGGGAACGAGAAGAGAGACCACTCACTAATGAAGAGGTGCCGTTTTCCCTGCCAGCTGTCTCCCAAACCATGTACAAAAGGATGGTTGATCTGTCGCTAGGGACAAAGAAAACAGGAAATTAGGGAAAAACAGGATAACTGAGGATCAAGGCAAGCAAGAAGTCAATATACCTACTTGTGCAGAAAGGGAGCTGCTGTCCCACCTCTCAGTTTACTAGTAGATGAACTAAATTGGGACTGTCTGCCTGGTAATCCAGGAACCAGCATATTAAGGAACACATTGGGACATGCTGGAGAGATGTCCCTGGTACCACAGGCTGAGGTGACGCCCAGTATGAGGCTGAGCTCACCCAGGAGGGGCAATACTGGAGGAAGCTGCTGCCCCTATGTCCCCCCTCCACCCTCTTTACCCAGCACAAGGAGGAAGAGGGGGAGGAGAAGGAAGTAGGGAGGAGAAAGATTTTACTATGCATTCTACTGTAGGCTAACAGAAGTTGGGGATAAAGATAACTGTGTCAGCAAATCTTAGTGACAACAAATGCTTCTCTAAAACACTGTGGGGTGTCTCAGCAACCCATGAAAGCAGTAACATGGTAGAGAAAAAGGTGGCATCTGAGCTCCCCCAGGATGTGCCAGGTACAGAGTACAGTGTATCAATGCCTCTATAATGGGAGAAATGCTTCCCCTTTTGTAGTAAAAGCTGAATGTCACCTAAAATTTTAAAGTTCATTCATCTTGCTTGCTCACATGTCATCCAGGACTGCTAAATTGTCCCCTAACATTTGTCAAACTCATCATAATCTTCATTTTAAAGTTTGTTTAGCTGTTTTTGTCTAAAAGACTTATTTGTGTATTTTATCACTAACCCATGGTGGCAGATATTTTAGTTTTAAGTACTTACATACTAATGACTCAGTGTTGAATGATTTGACATTCCAATTCTGTATATGCTAACAGATTAATTGTATGTTTGCATGTGCTCGTGTAGTTTTTAACACTTAAAATCATAATATAATAAAAAATCAGTCATAAAACTT
This sequence comes from Lasiurus borealis, assembly GCA_004026805.1. NCBI lineage: Eukaryota > Metazoa > Chordata > Mammalia > Chiroptera > Vespertilionidae > Lasiurus > Lasiurus borealis. Next base: position 15,158 of record PVJN01024255.1, on the reverse strand, counting down.
TTTGCAAGATGTATTTGACATACAATTTTAAGTAAATCAGTAATTTATATTTTAAGCTTAAAGTTAAAATTATACTCAAAATGTTGTTACATCAAGAGTGTCATTATGCTTTTTGCATTTTTTTTAAATGAAAAGTTTTATTATAGGAGCTATATGTATTTTATTTAAAACAAATTTAAAAATTTAGATGAGTAAAACAGTAAACACTGGTAATTCCACTAAAAATTAAGAATTATAGTTAACTAGAGGCCCGATGCATGAATTCATGCACAGGTGGGGTCTGGCTGGCCCACCCTGATGGGGTCCATATGGCAGGGCTGGCTGCAGGGAGGGGCCAAGGGTGGTTGGCCGGCTAGCCCTGCCCCCAGTTGGAGTGTTGAGGGCCGATCAGGGGTGAGGCTGGCCAGGAGGGGAAGGGGGAGCTGATCAGGGCCCAGATCAGGCTGGTTGGCTGCCGCATTGTGTGTCATAGCCACTGGTGGTTCTATTCCTTCCGGTCCTTCTGCCATTCCAGTCACTGGACTTTTATATAAATAGATAACCTTAATGGAAATCCTAAAAGATTTTTTTCTACATATTATAAAAACGTTACATAATTCTTTTCTCTCTCCAGTGCCTTTTCTTTATTTTAGTTATTCTGGTAAGAATGTAGGGATCTTATTCGGATTTGAACTTGCAGTTCCCTGGTGTCTAAGGATGTTAAGCACCTTTTCATGTACAGTGGTACCTCGAGATACGAGTTTAATTCGTTCCGTAACCTTGAGGCGTGGGAAACTGTGAGACGCTCGAGTCAAGGTAAACTGGTGGGTCCTATGCAGCCGGCCGATCTGCACGATTACTCCTATCTCAACTGTTGCTCGTATTTCAAAGCAAAAATCGCTCGCTCAACTGCTCATATCTCAAAAATTTCGTATGTTAGGGCACTTGTATCTCGAGGTACCACTGTATATGTATATATGCATATACATACATATATACACACAGGTCACTTGGATATCTGCTTTTGTGAAGTGCCTGTGAGCTCCTTTCTTCATTTTCTATTAAGTGGTTTCTTTTTTGTTTGTGGTTGTTTCATGGGTGAGAGTAAATCCAGTCCTACTCCATCTTCACTGGAAGCATTAGTACCTACATTGATTTTTAAAAATATATATATATTATTGATTTTTTTACAAAGAAGGGAGATGGATAATTAGAAACATCGGTGAGAAACATCAATCAGCTGCCTCCTACACACCCCCTACTGGGGATGTGTCCGAAACCAAGGTCCATGCCCTTTACCGGAAATTGAACCTGTGACCCTTCAGTCCACAGGCTGATGCTCTATCCATTGAGTCCAACTGGTTAGGGCCTACATTGATTTTTTTTTTAAGTGTTAACCCAATCTCATATTCCTAGAATATAACTTGGTTGTGATATAATTTTTGTATCTACTTTCTTGAGTGAGATTGGCTTATAGTTTTCCTTCTCTAATAATGTTCATTGCCAGGTTTATACTGGCTTCAGAAAATGAGTGGAAACAAGTTCCCAACCACAAACAAAAAAAAGGACTTAGACTAACTCTGCTGATAGCTCCTTTTCCCAGGATCTACTTGGTTGAAGCCAAGGGAGGGGCAGAACCAGGAAAACCAGGACAGTTGGATAAGAGAGGTGCTTTCTCCAACGTAGTTCTTCCTAGGATCCTTTCCAGGGCTCTGGGCATACCTGAATGCTAACCTCCTCTTTGCATTGCCTCAGGATGTCCTTCTGTAGGACCTTGACCTTGGGCACCACCTATAAAAGGATAGAAATGATGACTCCTAGAGGGGAATAATGCTATTGAATTGTTTATTCCTCTCAACCTTTCTGGAACCAAAACGAGGCAGGGACTAGAATGTGGAAGAATATCTAGGTCCCTACCTTCACTGCAAATACTGCTTTCTGGCCACAATCTAGCACCTTGAAGACAGTTCCAAAGGAACCTTTAGCCACAAGGCCTAAAACCTGTACAGAAAAATGAAGAACAGGGAAATTGAGACTCTGGTTGTTTCTAAATTTCTCACCAAGACTGAGACCCCTTCCAGTGATTCCATTTGACCTACCTTCAGCTGCTGATGCCCTCTAAGGGGCCTAATGGGAAACTCCGGCAGAAAGAGGTTGATGAACTGAGGCACTGGCCACTCAGACAGAGGCTTCTCTACTAGCAGTGAAGCTGGCTCCTCATGCTGGTACTGATGCCCCGGTAGTCCCCACAGTTCTTCCGGGCCTGACCTGGTGGTCCCCACACCTGACCAGAGGCTCTTCCAGCCTCGGATCCAGGAGCCCTGGATGTTGCTACCCTGCTGAGAATCAAGGAAGCCACTCTAAACCTTCTACCCCTAAGGCATTAAAGGTTCTGCCCATCTCAGCTGGTGCTCTCTCTAATCGCAACCTAAGAGATATATTTTTGAGACTAGGCAAAATCATCACTACTACTCTTGCTTTGGACTAAGGAAGGTCAAGATTTCCTGACTATAATTCAAATCATCTAGGAAAGCAGTATTTGGACATTTTCCCATGAGGCATCAAAGATTCAGCCTGCACCTCCCAGTATGGAGGTATAATTTCACAGTATAGCCTCCCCACCTACACAGTAGGCATCACTAACATGCTCCACATCAGCCTCAAGCCCAGATTTCCTTCACCTCCCCTAAACAGGCTGCCATAGCCTCACAGCCTACCTTATTAGGAAGAGCCACCTGGGCATGTTGCCCCTGCCGACAGTTCACTGTTCCCATTCCCAGCCTCTGCCTCTTTCTCCTTTCACTAAATCTGCTGTCCCAGTTACATAAGCAGTTCCCCTGATGCTGCATTACACACGAGCCCCGCCTCTTACTTGCTGTTCATAACTAGAGATTCAAGTGATACAACCAAACCTCACCTTTATCCCCAAATCCTATCATCTCTGGTTAAGAAGAGGTTTATAACTAGACCTAAAATGTGCAGAGAACTATCAGCATAGGGCCATTGTCACCCTAGAGCTGGGACGGGAAATATCTGTGATACATTATTAGGCAGGAGGGAAGAAGCCCACCTCTCATAAGAGTGGCAGCTAGAGAATGTGTCTTAGGTTGATGGGGAGGGGATACATACAGGTTGAACCCATGCACTCAACACAATAAAAAAAAACAGCATCAAATTTAAAATATATTTTTTCTCTTTAAATCATTTTCTTACCATTTTCCAGGGCATACCCCAGGGGGACCTATGGCCAGCCCTGGCTCCTGTTGTCATCTCCCCAAGTGAGCTTGGCACAAACTGGGGGAGGGGCTGATTCCCCCCATTACACTAATACCTCTTTTATACAAGGCAGTGGAATGAGGGACATATCAGCCCTCTGGCGCCCCACCCCCACCCCAACTTTCTGGCACAGGGGGAGAGCAGTTACACTTAGAGAAATATATATATATATATATTTATATATGTCTATTTATAAAAATTTATCACACTTGATCAGAACTGTCCCCCACCCCTTCAGCTGACCCCAAGGGAACCAGATCCTAGTACTGGGGCCATTCCCTGGGTTTTGCTCTCTTGACACCTCTTTGGCCCTCGACGGGCTGATCAGTGTGAGGTAGAACTCAGCATTATTATCCACCATACTCTGCAGAGAATAGGTCAGCTGCTAAAGAGCAGTACCTTTCTCTGCAGTACCCTGTGGGCTCCTACCCCAAGTCCTGGTGGATAAAGGGAAGTGCCTCCCACCCCACAAGTCCCTGGGGCCTGAGCCAGAGTCAGATCCTGTATTGCAGCCATTCTTGAATTGCCGATCACTTGCGCCTGCCAAAAATGGACTTCTTGCCAGGGTTCTTGTTGCCCACACTTAAACCGATGAGGAGCCTCGCTTTCTCCTCTTCTTCTTGCTGTTGCATGTTGAGGTCTGATTTAGTTTCTAGCTTTCCCCGGACCTCTGACCCTGTTGCAGGCTTCAGCCTTAGCTTCTCTTTGATTACCTGATAGGTCAGAGAGGAGTAAAAAGGAAGGTAAATATTAGTGGACAGACAAAATAAGTCATAGTGAATCAATCAAGATTTATTAAATTTACACACATGCACAATGGATGGAGTCCTTCAAATCCTAAAATGATCTCTGCTTTCAAGAAGCTTACAGTCTAATTAGAGCCATTCTACACCTGAGTTTGTGTCAGCCCTGTTTCCTAAAAAATCAAGTTAACATATGAAACTATAAACATTCAATTTAATTTTCTGAACAAACTCATGGAGAGAGCAGAGATAAAAGTTGTTCACTTTATCCACCTGTCCCATCTCAAGGCTGCTTGTTAATACACACTACAATGAAATGCTCCAGATCCTGCTAACCAAACAGCCATGAACTCTGCTGGGATACCTGGGCAACCAGGGCTTTGCGGCTGTCCCTTTTGACAGCCATGGCGAAGTCTAGCCACGTCCATGTGTTGTTGTGGTACTCCAGACAGGGCAGCACCAGGTTTAGGTCACCCCAGTCCACACTGTTCTTCTCACCCTGCAAGAGAAGAATGGGGAGGGAAGACAAAGAGGAAGGGAAAGACATATCATATGCCACTTTTAGTCCAAGCCAGTACTTGAATCCCAGTCTAGTACCTTCCTATATAGCAGCAAACTACAGATACTGATTTCCCTTTATCTCAGTCTGACAATGGAAGCAGGGGATACAGATTTATCACCAATGGTCCAACTTCACAAGCTAGACTATCCCCTGTCTTTAATCTATGATGATCTTATCAAGTTCCCTTCCCACTCTGCTCTACAAAGTGCTAGAAAGGAGCAGACCTTGTAGCTGACACACAGTGGAACCTGTGGAATCTTTATATAGATGAAGGAGTTGTTCATGGCAGCTCGTTCTTTCATCTTGTCAATATCATCCACAGGGTGCTAGGAAAGGCAAGAAAGGAGCATGAGCCCCTGAAACCATCTGAAGAAATTTAGGACCCCAAACATCTCCATCTCCTTCTAACCCTGGAGTAAACTCAAAGGCAACAGAAGAAATCCCCAGCCAAGTTTAACAGAGTATCCTAGGACTTCCATTTTTCTATCATTAAGGGCATGGCCAATACCTCTGGGGCTTTGCGAAATGACCTTCTGACCCCAGAACTCCGATTCAAGCCCTGTGCCACACCCTTCCCAGGGCCCAGTGCTGCTGCATCATCTGTTGCAATCAGCTGCCGAGGCTTCACCACTGGTATTCCTATGAAAAAGCAAGCATACCAGTTGTTGCCTTCTTTCTAGAGTTCCAGCTCTCTCTGAGGCTGTTATGCTACCCCAGTCTTCTGGAGTACCACCATAAAAGTTCTCACCAGTAGTCACCAGTTTGGACTTATCTTCCTCATCACCAACCTCATCATCTTCCACACTTCGACCAGGAAAGAAAAAGCCCATTATTCTATGGAAGAACTGGTGTGTCAGCTGGATGGTGAGAGGCACCACATTTACCTAAAGAGGAAAAAGGCTGAAGAAGCAATTAAGTTCAGACATCATCCCACAGTTTACCTACCCCTAACAACATAATACAATGCACAGATAGCTTTTGACTGCCCTTTGTTCCTGGATCTCCAAAGGACTGTTTACTAACCTCAAAGTGCTCCTTAACAGATATACCCCCAACAGGGGGCCGGACTTTGCTGAATAGACGGAGAGCTAGCTGTCGCCCAGACTGGCAGGAGCTCTGGGGCCTCAGGACTACCTGTAGGATAAAGTGATAAATCAACACACAAATCCTCTTCAGACTAAAAGGAGAAGCAATAGTCTTGCTAAGATGAGCTAACTTCACCATCTCAGATCACCAGTTTCCCATAGTGGGTTTATGTGGAAGGGCCATTAGAAAAGGCCCGTATTAAGAAAGTATAAGAATGGGGAAATAAGACTTACCTTGTAGACAGCATTGGGAAGGAGGTTGTTCATAGTGAACCAGCCCAACTCCAGAAGATGTTCTGCTGTATCATCAGATTTATTCACCTATAAAGAGAGGTTACCCCCCACCCCCAATCCACTATAATAAGCCTTTTCTCAGGAGCTGGCTAGAGAATTGCTACATAACCTATTTGTTTTCAGGTTCTCCATATGCCTAATCCCAACCTTTGATATCTCTTTTGAAATCAAATAATCCCATGTTTTTCATAGGACCTACTGGCCAGGGCACTAAATGCCAGTAGTATTTCCCAGTCACTATGACATTCAAAATACTCTCATTCATTCCCAAACATCCTGGAAAGGGGCAGGGTTGGGGAAGAATGAACAGTGTCCTTTCTTCTATGCCATGGGTAATTATAGGAAACTGAATGCCAGTATAGAATTAAGGTTCTATTTCAAGAAGTACTTAGAATACCTTCCTTGGGGCCACATTACTAGGGATAATCTTATTCACTGAGGGAAACATTTGATCACTCTCATCTATAATTGCATGTATCTAAGGGGAACTCTGCTCATGTTTCATTAGTAACCTTTAATAACATCCATTAATCCTATATAATAATACCCTAATATGCAAATTGACCAAACAGTGGAACAACATGCATTAACCACCACGGGGCAGACACTCAATGCAGGAGCTGCCCCATAGTGGTCAGTGCACTCCCACAGGGAGAACACTGCTCAGCCAGAAGAAGCCAGGCTCACAGCTGGCGAGTACAGCAGCGGCTGCAGGAGCCTCTCTTGCCTCCCCAGCAGTGCTACGGACCCCTGGGGGATGTCCACCTGCTGGTTTAGGTGAGGGCTTAGGCAAGGGCAAGGGGTCCCAGACTGTGAGAGGATGCAGGCTGGGCTGAGGGGACATCCCCTCCCCTGCCCCCCGCCACACACACACCCAGTGAATGAGTGTAGTGCACTGGGCCTCTTTCTCTTTTTTATGAGTTAGACTCCTAAGATAGGCCAGTGCCTCTCACTACAGCTGCCTTTGTGTGATTGTATATACCCAATACCTTGCTATAGAGAAACCGCTGCAGTTCCAGTTCAGCAATTCCTAGCTGTCCATCTTCCTCTGTCAGGCGCCAACGTGCCTGAGCAAAGTAGAACTCAGTACGACGAACCACACTCACATCTTCCTGTTGCTTTCGAAGCTCCATTTTGTTGGCCTGCTGCAACTGGAAATCCTTAAAACACCTATAAATGGACAGGAAGATCAAAGCCAATATGAAAATAAATAAATAAATAACAATAAAATAAAATATAAAAAAGCCAATTCAGGCAATAGCATTTGGATTGGGGGTGGGGTGGAATGCTCTAGAATGATGTATGAGATAAACCCAGAGATGAATCTATTCTGAAACAGCTATCCTCTACATTTTTTTTCCCAAAGGATCGCATCTCACAGCCTGCCATAGGAATGCAAATCCATCTTTCAGTTCTACAGCTTCTTGATAAAGTAATCTCTTTGTGTTAATAACCCCTATGATTATATCTATAATTATGTTCCTTTCTAATCACTTCAAGATACTTTATTTTCAGTGCAGCCATACAGTATTAAGACCACAAAAGTGATCTTTCCAAACTAGCCTTTTTCTCCTTTCCCAGCAGGTACTCTATTGATGATCCAAAGGAAGGGCTCTCTTGTTCTCAACCTCTTGACCAAGTGCAGTAAGGCTCATCAGGAAGAGATGCCTGAATCTACTACCTCAGCCTTTGATAATACTCACTAGATGTGAAGACTATCAGAATATGGGCAAAGAGAAATCGACTCCAGCTGGGGAACTGGAAAAAGGCAGAAAAGTATGCTGTTTCACCTGATGAGGATATTAAGCTCTTCACTTTCAAGCTGTAAATTGGCCTTCTCCTGGTTGAGCTGCAACTGAAGCTTTTGGTTCAGATCAAGAAGATTCTCATTCTTGCTGTCATCCTGCAAAGACTAGGAAGCCAGGACAGGAGAAACTGAGAGGAGATTTCCATCATCTTAGAAGGCCTCCCTGTCCTCAGACTTCCCAGGTGAATACCTTCATGATAGAATACATCTGCTTTTCCAACTGCCGTATCTGGGCCACATGCTGCCGCACGGCCTCCTGCAAATGTAATATGCTGCTGCGCTGCTCCTCAGGATTGCTAGAAATCTCGAGCTGGAACCTGACCCTCTGTTTCTTCTCACTATGCTCCTAAAGGAATAGAAAGGGAAATGAAGAAGATTTTCTAACAGACAAGTCTTAAAGTAAATTGAAATAGAGAAATGAAAATAAGTGAGGATCTCCTCTGGAAAGCTCCCCTTTACCTATTACCATTATTAATTGCAAGAGTAAGGGGTAGGCCAATGCAGAAGATTTGGTAATGTATATTTCACAATAAGCCAATCCCACAGGGTAGGGATGGTGGAAGTGGGGAGCAGTTACTGTTCTTCGAGGTATTTAAATGATTGATTAGGGAACTGACCAAGAAAAACAAGCAAGCTCCATACGAGACTCGGGGACACTCAGACTTTTCCTAGGTAAGTGAAATTTCAACTGCTGCTATTGACTAACAGATGACATACCAAACACAAGGCCCTTTTTCAGTCTGAAACATGGCTTTTCTTTCTTTTTATTAATTTTTAAATATGTTTTTATTGATTTGGGGGGATGGAAGAGGGAGAGAAATATCAATGACAGGATCATTGATTGGCTGCCTCCTGCACACCCCCTACTGGGGATCAAGCCTGAAACCCGGGCATGTGCCCTTGACCAGAATCAAAACTGGGACCCTTCAGTCCACAGGCTGACGCTCCATCCACTGAGCCAAATCGGCTAGGGAGCTCATGGCTTTTCTTAATGGACTCTAAATAAAGCACCAAGTTCAAGTGTTCCTATGAAGATAACTGGCATTCTACAAGGGCCCATGCTCACCTTCCGTTTGGGTTCTACATGGAGCAGCAGGTTGTTGACAATGTCCAGGATCATGGCATACTGAGCTGGATTGGTGGAGATTTCCAGCTCATGATGGATGAGAGTGAAGGTATCCACAGCCCCTAAGTAATTGTTAGCAGTTAAATAAGAGGCTCAAGTTTCTCCTTAAATATCTACCCATGTCCTAAACCATATTTGGAACCACTCCTATTAGTTAACCCCATAGAAAAGGCTTGGTAAGAAATGCTCATGGATAGAAACATGTTTGCTTATTTCAAAGTAAAAAAAATACCCATTCTTCCCAGGTCCCACCAAGAATGCAGGTTATTCTCTCAGAAGAATTTACAAAATGTAGAGCAAAGTGAAATGTTAATGTCCAGTGCAGAGAAAGACTTTTAATAATACACTGCCTCAAAACCTCAAATAACTGCTTTCATAAGTTCCTTTGTACCCTCCTAAAAGTATTTCAAGTCCGGAATACCTTCATGCTTCTTTAGGAGATCTTCCTTTTCCTGTTTCTCATGAACCTCCGGTGGCTTAATTTGAGTTGCCAGTTCAGGATCAATATCATGGCTGTAACTAATATAGTACATTCTACAGTTGCAGCGTGAAATGATCCGTTGGACTTGCTGGGCTTGCTGTGCCTCAGCTGGTTGGTTCCAATCTGGGAAGAGATGGGAAAGAGAAAAGAGAAAGATATTCTCAATAGAGGTATTATAAGAGCCGCCCTCTCCCTTCCCCCCACAGCTAGCTATGTGTGATATCAAGGGAACTCCAGACAATTGCTTGGTCCTTCTACAGCATTAAGAGTAGGTAAGGAAATCAGGATCCTTTGGGATGCATATCTACTCCTAACCATATAACCATATGATGGGGAAGAGAACTGACCTGTGGTGGTGGTAACCATGCCTCCCACTGCCTGCCCGCTCTCCATCAGTTCTTGCACAGAGTCCAGACTACGTTGCCGATGCTCCTCAATATTCTTCACCTGAAGTCAGAGATACATGCACCTTTAACTCCTGGGAATCAGTACCTTGTTCTGGCCAACTGGATCACAGCTCTCTATGATACAAATAGTTAGACTATCTATCTAGATTTCTACTTCCTGGAATAACTTGAAGGATTTCCCAGTGTAGAAGACATGTATGTCTCTCTTGACCCAAACCACCTAAATTCTGATTTACATGCACATTTTGCTAGGTCCACAGACCTCAGGCCAGAAAAACAAGCTAGGTTAAAATAAAATTATGTCCTACCTCACAGCCATTATGATGGCTAATTAGAAAAAAATAGAAAATAAAAATAACAAGTGTTGGCAAGATTGTCCAGAAATTAGAACACTTATGCACCATTGGTGGAAAACATATGGTAGTTCCTCAAAAAATTAAAAACAGAATTCCAATATGATCCAGTAATATAACCAAAAGAACTGAAAGCAGGATCTTGAAGATATACTGTATATATTGTCGTTGTTAATCCTCACCCAAAAATACTTTTTCCATTGATTTTCAGGAGAGTGGAAGGGGGCGGGGGAGAGAGAAACATCGATTGGCTGCCTTCCGTGTGCACCCAACTAGGGCCAGGGACTGAAACTGAATGCCAGGTACATGTCCTTGCTTGACTAGGAATCAAACCCCAAACCCTTTGGTGTTCAGGCTGATGCTCGGCTCAAAGGTATATTTGTACACCCCTGTCCATAGCATCATTATTCACAATAGCTAAAAGATGGAAGCAACCCAAGTGTCTATCAGTGGATGAATAAATAAGCAATATATTGTATTTACATACAATGGAACAATATTCGTCCTTAAAAAGGAAATTCTGACACATGCTATAATATGAGTGAACCTTGAAAACAATATACTAAGTGAAATACTGTATGACTCCACTTACATAAGGCACTTAAGAGTAGTTAAAATCAAAGAGGTCAATGGTGGGGGAGAAGGGGACATATGCAATACTTTCAAAAATAAGGGAGGGAAAAAAAGAGTAGTTAAAATTAGAGACAGAAAGTAGAATTGTGGTTGCCAAGGTCTGGGGAAAAGGGAAGGTGAGGAGTTATTAACAGATGTAGTTTTTTGTTTTGTTGTTTTTAAAATATATTTTATTGATTTTTTTACAGAGAGGAAGGGAGAGGGATAGAGAGTTGGAAACATTGATGAGAGATAGACATCGATCAGCTGCATCTTGCACACCCCCTACTGGGGATATGCCTGCAACCAAGGTACATGTCCTTGACTGGAATCAAACCTAGGACCTTTCAGTCCCCAGATCAACGCTCTATCCATTGAGCCAAACCAGTTTCAGCTGTTTTGTTATTTTTAATCCTCACCTGAGGACATGCTTAAAGAGAGGAAGAGGGGGTGGGGAGAAACATTGATGTAAGAGAGAAACATTGATTGACTGCCTCCCATATGGGCCCTAATCAGGGATTGAACCCAAAACCCAGCTATGTGTCCCAAGAGGGAATCAAATGGCAACCTTTTGGTGCACAGGACAACACTCAACCAACCAAGCCACTCCAGCCAGGCAATAGGTAGAGTTTCAGTTTTATTTTTATTTATTTATTTATTTTAAATAAATTTTTACTGTTCTGATTATTACAATTATTCCTCTCACCCCCCCCCCATATCTCCCCTCCACCTGGCTTCCCACACCACCCTCTCTCCTTACCTCCCCACACATTGTCCTCATCCATAAGTATATGATTTTTGTCCAGTCTCCCCCTGCACCCCCTTCAGCTCTTTCCCCCTGAGAATTATCAGTCCACTCCCTTTCTATGCCCGATTCTAGTATATTCACCAGTTTATTCTGTTCATCAGATTTTAGATTCACTTGTTGATATGTATTTGTTGTTCATTATTTTTATCTTTTCCGTTTTCTTCTTCTTCTTAAAGAATACCTTTCAGCATTTCATATAATACTGATTTGGTGTTGATGAACTCCATTAGTTTTGTCTATGAAGCTCTTTATCTGCCCTTCAATTCTGAATGATAGCTTTGCTGGATAGAGTAACCTTGGTTATAGGTTCTTGCTATTCATCACTTTGAATATTTCTTGCCACTCCTGTTTGGCCTGCATATTTCTGCTGAGATATCAGCTGACAATCGTATGGGTGCTCCCCTGTAGGTAATTAACTGTTTTTCTCTTGCTGCTTTTAATATTTTCTCTTTGTCATATGCTCTTGGTATTTTAATTATGATGTGTCTTGGTGTAATCCTCTTTGGATTCCTTTTATTTGGGGTTCTGTGCACTTCCTGGACTTGTAAGTCTATTTCTTTCACCAGGTAGGGGAAGTTTTCAGTCATTATTCCTTCAAATAGGTTTTCAGTATCTTGCTCTCCATCTTCTCCTGGCACCCCCATAATTCTGATGTTGGTATGCTTGAAGCTGTCCCAGAGGCTCCTTACACTATCTTATTTGTTTATTTTTCCTATTGCCTTCCCCCCCCCCCAGTACATGCCCTCATCCTTTCCCCCTTCCCCCCCCCCCCCCCCCCCAACCCCTCGCATTGCCCTGTATCCACTGGCTATGCCTACACACATGCATACAAGTCCTTCGGTTGATCTCCTACGGGCACCTCCCCCACAACCTCCCTTGCCTTCCCACTGTAGCACGACAGTTCATTGCTTCTTTGCCTCTGCATCTGCTTCCCCCCCACCCGCTGATTCTTGTCTTTAAAAACATCTTGCCCGTGTAGGCTAGAAATAAACCCACAAGAGCAAAAGAAAAATGTTTGAATCCCAATTTCAATGTCCAATAGCTTTGATTCCTAGTTTCAATGTCAAACAGTTCCTTATGTGTACATGTCATCAATGATATCTGGATAGTGGACAAATGGTGGCAATGCCGGTCTGACCCTCTCTGGTTTGGTTCTAGGCATCCTGTACAATGCACTGCTGCTGACTGCTCGTATGGCAAGGTGTCGTCTGCATCTTCCATCTCTGGACTGTTTCTCCTCTTGCCTTCGTGGTTAGCGCAGACCTATCTTCACTTTTTTTTTTTCCTTTTTTCTCTTCCAGTAGAGTGTTGTTTCTTTGTATTTCAAATCTTTGAGTTGATTCTTGCAATCCTCTAGTCTGCTGTTAGGTCTCTTATAATATTTTTTATTTCAGTCAGTGTATGTTTAATTTCTAGTTGGTCCTTTTTCATCTCCTCTTAGGTCTCCCTAAATTTATCCATTTTTTTCTAGGAAATTCTTAAAAACCTTATAACCGTGATTTTGAACTCCATATCCAGTCTTTTGTTTTCCTCCATTTCTTTCGTTTATGATCTGTTCTTTAGTTTCTGCATACTTCGCTTCTTCCCTGAGTTGGTAGAGTAGCTTTGTGTGTTAGATGTCCTATGTGGCCTAGTAGCTCTCTGCCTCCCATTACCTGAGGTAGACACTCTCGGTGCACCCTTTTGTGAACTGTGTGTACAGTCTTGTAATTAATGCTTGATTGTTGTTGGTATCACTGGGGAATTGACCTCCAAGCCAATTGGTTGTGAGGATTAGCTGTGTCTGCGCATGCGCACTTACCTCCAGACCTCTGCCTTTCAAGCATTCGAGCTTCTGGACCTCTGCCTTTCCAGTTCCTCTGAGTTTCCATGTGCTCTAGGGACCTGTATATGACTCTGGGTTCCCAGGGTCTTGCCCAAAACTGGGGTTCAATACACTTGGACCTGGATTTCAGTGCTGTTGTGAGGTTCTGTTTTCCTCCTGCTAGAGAAAGCCAGGCACAATCAGCAGTCAGCACTCTGTGTGCACACTTTTGCACGCCCCCAGATCTCCGTCTTTCGCTGCTCCCCTAAGTTTCCGTGCACTCCTTCCTTTTCACAACAGTCCAGACTCCCCAGTATGAGTCTTGCCTGGAGCTGGGGTTCAGTGCAGTTGGGATTTTCCATCTCCCTCCCACTAGAGGAAGCCAGCCAGACTCTCTTCTGCCTGTCCTCTCCACAAGCGTGTCTCCGTACCTCAGCTTTTTACAGCTCCTCTGAGTCTTTGTGAGTCCCTCTCTTTACTTCTAGTTGTAGAATTTTCACTCAGCAAGCTTTTCTGTGGTTCTGGATGGTGTCTGTTCTGTCTTTTAGTTGTAATTTTGAAATTGTGCGAGGCAGCAGCTTGTGTTCACCTATGCCACCATCTTGGTTTCTCCTAGAGTTTCAGTTTTATAAGACAAACGGAGTTATGAAGATGGACTGTGGCCCTAACCAGTTTGGCTCAGTGGATAGAGCGTCAGCCTGCAGATTCAGGGGTCTCAGGTTCGATTCTGGTCAAGGGCATGTGCCTTAGTTGCAGGCACATGCCCAGTGGGGGGGTCTGCAGGAGGCAGCTAATTGATTTTTCTCTCTCATCGATATTTCTAGCTCTGTCCCTCTTCCTTCCTCTCTGTATAAAAAAATCAATAAAATATATATATAAAAAAGAAAAAGATGGATTGTGGTAATGGTTGTATAACATTATAAATGTATTTAATAACACTTAACTGTACACTAAAAATGGTTAAGAGGGTAAATTTTATATTAATGTGTGTTTCATCACAACTTAAAAAGTTTAGGGGAAAATCAAATCATGTCATGAGTAAAATTTTCATCAAGGACTAAATTTCCCACCCACTTTGGTATTCATATTTTTGTGTTCTTACTGTTTTCTTTCTTCAGAAAATCATGCTGACACTATTGCCGTCAGGGAAATGGATTGAATTATTTTGACTCTCTGCCTAGCTGACATCAAATTGAATAATAAAATGAGTAATATAAACCATAAGCAGATCTGTCAAGTCACACAAAAATTTATATAGTAAAAGCAAGATCAAAGCTTTTCTCATCTAAGCTAAGGACATTCTGATCTAATATTAACATCACATCCTGAGGGGGGAAAGAAGGGTTCACTTGCAAAAGAAGGCATACCTAAAAGCAGCAGAGGCTCAGAAAATGCCAGGTTGGTAGAGCTTGCATAGCTCATGCTGTGTGAATAGTTAACACCTTCTTTTTTTTTTTTTAATTAAATCTTTATTATTCAGATAATTACATTTGTTTCTCTTTTTTCCCCTCCATAGCACCCCTCCACCCAGCTCCCACCCCTCCCTCTGCCCTTAGCTCCCTCCCATTGATCTCATCCATAGGTGTATGAGTTTTTTCCAGTCTCTCCCTGTACACCCTTCGCCCCTTTCCCCCTAAGAATTAACAGTCCACTCCCTTTTTGTGCTCCTGATTCTATTATATTCACCAGTTTATTCTGTTGATCAAATTTTTAATTCACTTAATTTTTAGATTCACTTGTTGATAGATATGTATTTGTTCATAATTTTTTGGCTTTTACCTCTTTCTTCTTCCTCTTCTAGAAGAGTACCCTTCAGCATTT
>PVJN01024254.1:0-31342 GCA_004026805.1 Lasiurus borealis | reverse complement strand
CCCACAAGCCCTGACCCACAAGCCCTGACCCACAAGCCCTGTCCCACAAGCCCTGTCCCACAAGCCCTGTCCCACCAAGCCCTCAGCCCACACCCCAGAGCACTGATGAATAGGCAACATGTATTTCTGTTCCCAGGGGGTAGGACTGGGGTCTGTTGAATCAAATGGATTGAAGAGACGCTAAGAGAAATATGTAGCCTAGAATGCACTTGAGAATCTCTCTCTCTCTCTCCCTCCCTCTTCCTCTCCCCTCCCTCCTCTCTCTCTCTTGTTATGGCTCTCAAAAGAGACTGACTCCGGGATAAACTGGACTTTCTAAGAAACCACACAGAAGGTTATTTAGACCAAGAGAATCAAAGGTAAATGCCTTCAAGCTCCAGATAGCACCGAATGTGTGAGGGCAGTGAAAGGTGAGCAAAAGGGAGTGAGGGGCGGGGGCGAGGGGTGGGGGGTGGGTAACTGTGGCAAACATGAGAGCACATGTCTATCTCAAGGATCCCAGTGTTGACAGATCATTGAAACTTTTTGAAAGAGGCCCTCAAGTCCAAAGTATTATGGGCGAAGAGAGTTACATAATATCTTTCGGCTTTTAAATTGTGGCAAATAAAAATTAAGCCCCATAGAAGCCAAAAAAAGCACATCATCTCTCCCAAGATAATAGTTTGTAACCACTGGTACAGATTATCAATACCTGAAGGCAAATCTGGTCATCCATTCATTCAGCATTGATTTGTTTGCGGTCAGTGGTGATAATTCCTGAATCTTTCCACACATTAGAATCATCGAGAGCCTCTGTGTTCCTTAATCCCTGCCGCCACGTCTGGAAGATGGCCGGCCCACTGTGGACGCAGCTGAATGGACCCACGGAGAACTGCAAAGGCCAGGCACTGGCCACGTCTAGTCCCTCTGAGTTATTGGCGAGATCCTATTACAGCCGCCTGACCAATACACTAAGCAATCACAATGAAGATAAAGGTTATGATGGCAGGAGTACTGATGCTGTGGAGGACAGACCCAGATTTGGGGGACCAGGGAGGGCTTCCTATGTATTCAAGTACTCACTCAACAAGTATTTACGCAGCACTTGCTATGCACCGGGCACTGATCTAGATGCAATGAATGAAATCCGTAACTGATTTGTCATCTATTTATATAAAAGTGTAATATGCAAATTGACCAGATGGCGCAACGACCGGTCACTATGACACACGCTGACCACCAGGGGGCAGACATTCAACGCAGGAGCTCCCCCAGCCTGCAGGCCCCAATCACCAGATCAGGGCCTGCCAGCCAACTTCTCTGTCCCTCTCCCCCGGCTGGCAGGCTCCGACTGCCCAATGGGGAATAGAGAACCCAGGGAGGGTAGTGGAAGACATGGGTGGTACCAGGCCTAGGCAGATGCCAGCGGGACCCTAATCACCCTGCCAGTTGCCCCACACACAGAGGACGGTGGCAGGGGACAGGGCCAGCTGTGGGCAGCCAGGGAAGATCAGCCCTGATCACAGGCCAGTCGTAGGGACCTTATCTGTGTACAAATTTCATGCACCGACCTATAGTTGTCATATAAGTCCCTTTTGAAGTTTTGAGGAAGCCTGGCCAGTGTGGCTCAGTGGTTGAGTGTCGACCTATGAACGAGGAGTCCATGGTTTAATTCCTGGTCAGGACACACGCCCAGGCTATGGGCTCAATCTCCAGTAGGGGCGTGCAGGAGGCAGCTGATCCGTGATACTCTCATCATTGATGTTTCTATCTCTCTCTCCTTCTCCCTTCCTCACTGAAATCAGTGTTTAAAAATAGATCTTAAAATGGAATGATGTAGAATCCATTTTAAAAGTAAGTTTCAAGGGATACGGCAGGGTGGACTCAAAAAACACTGTGCTCGGGAAACTCAGGCTCCTCAGAGTGCAGGTGACGTTTAAACTCAGACCTGGAGGGTGAAAAGGGAGGCGGGAGTTGGGGAGGGAGGAAAGAGATCAGCGCTCCTGGAAAAGGGAACGTGTGCCAGCTGTGAGGGCGGGAGAAGGTGGCACTTTGGGGCGGGGGGACTTAAGTAACTGGGTCTGGCTGGCACCCACCGCAGAAGACCAGGGAGCCGGCGAGAGAGATGGCCCAGAGACAGAGAGACATCTAGAGAGACGGAAGAAGACAGAAACTGGCAGAGACAGCGAGATGGAGGCAGAGCAAAGCAGAGAGCCTGTCAGAGACAGAAGCGGGGAGATGAGACAGAGAGGAAAGGCCTGACGGGGACACTGGGGCAGGCACCGCAGAGCCTCCTCCCCTTGATCTGAGTCCGCGCCGCCTCACTTCCACACGGGAGACAGGTGTCCACGCGTCACTTACTTCCTTTGTTGAGAAAGTAAATATTTGATCTCCTGCCGCTCCCAGGGACTTCTCTTATATCAGAGGGCATCATTAATTAGCCTGAGAGCGAGGCAGTGTGGGCCGGGCAGGAGCAGCCTGCGGCTTGTAATTCACCACCTGGGGCTGGGGCTGGGGCTGGGGCTGAGCGAGGGGGGCTCCGGACCCTCCCTGACTCTGGGAGGCTGTGGGTGGCGCCTCAGTGGCTCCGTTCGTGAAATGACAGGGGTACTTGCCTTCTCCGGCATTCGGCGGCAGCACTCTGTGACCACACGTGCGTTTAATTGTAAGAAATATTTCATGGATGTGTCACAAAGGGGAGCATGAGGGCAAGTGTGTCTGTCTTATTCTGGGGTGAGCGCATAATAGGTGTTCAAGAGCACATGGTAGGTGTTCAAGAGCACTGATTGGTTAACAAAAGGGAGAGAGGGAGGAGGAAAGAAAACAGGGAGAAAGGGACAGAGGAGGAGGAGAAGAAGAGAAGAATGAAGGGAAAGGGAGGGATGGAAGGAGGGAGGAAGGGAGGGAGGGAGGGAAAGCGGGAGCTGTGATGTCGGGAGCGGTATTCACCCAGCAAAGAACCGAACTGTCCCCTTCAGACCTGCAGGAAAGTGAACCCCCAGATATAGCACCATTTCTTACTGGTTTCCCCACCCCTGCTTGGTTTGGAGATAACTGTATCAAACCAGCTCCTTGAATAATTCTGACTGTCACAGGCTGCCATTCTTCCCATCGCCTGAGGAAGTCCAAGGGCTCATCCCTAGACGTCTGCGCGTTCCAGAACATCCCTGTCCCTCCGTGTCTGCACCTCCCAGGCCGATTCCCTCGTGGTCCTCTCAGCATCCTCACACCTGGCCCACAGGCGCTCCCTCCGATGCACCGGTTCTCTAAGCACCCGCCGCCTCATCGCTGCTCCACATCCTCAAAAGAACCTACCCGCAGCCAGGAATTCCTCACAATGTCACCTTTCATAGAACGCTCCACGGAGGGGGGCAGAGAAGAGGTGCGCATCACAGCAACACGGGCAGTAACTGGCGGCCACCGGAGACGCCACCAATCCCATTACTGGGCTCTCTCGTGGGCCCTCACCTCCTGCCCCACGCCTCCCTCCATCCAGCTGGCTGAGGCATCTCTTCCTCTTCTCCCAGCTCTGTCCTCTCCGCCTCTTCGGAGCTTTGGGGTGAGTCCCAGGACGTACAGGCAGAAACTCATCCTCTCCCCACTCCCACATCCCCCTTCACAACGACCTTCTAAACAAAGACAGTTGTCGCCCACGAGAAATTCCAGGGGGGGGAATGTTTTTGACCCTCGGGGCAAAGTAGCATGGATGGAGAACTTGGAGGTTGGGCAGCCCACCAAAAGGAGAGACTCGAAGAGAGAGGTCAGGGAGCCAGGCACCCCAGCAACGTGGCACCAGGTGGGAGCCCGGGAAGAAACACAACTGAGGAGGAAGTGCCTCGAGGGGGCGTGGCTGGGAGACCTGCAATGTGGAACGTTCCATTTAATCTGGTTCCTGTCTGTCTCAGGCCGTGGCCCCCTCCGCCATCCACAAACCTTCCGTGCAGGTCTGCTCTGCACAGCTGGCCTGTTTTGGTGATGCTTCGAGGCGCAGAGCAGAGGGACTGTGTTCCGGGCCAGACAAGGAGAAGACAACAGCTCCAGGAGGCGTGACGTGACATGAATTCCAGACAGAAGTGTTCGAGAGTACCAGTGTCCTCCGAGAATCCTTAGAGATACCCGAGAAGGCCGCAGGCTTCCCGCAAGACCTGGGCTGGGAATGTGGACCATTCTGGTTTTGATTTGAAAGCGACGGTGGCGGCCCAGCATGGTGGAGGAGCGGGAGACATCCACGGGCAGTGGCGCTTCTGGACTTTGAACCCGAGCCCTGCTAACGGTCAAGGTCTCACCATCATCATGCAAAATGGAAAGGAGCCTGGATCTCCGCCGACCCGGGTGTTAATTGCATGTCTGGGAGCCCGTCAGGGGGAAGGCTAAAATTAGCTGACAGCTTGAGAGGATGACACTTGACATCAGAGACCGAAGCTTCTAGGACAGACAGATTTATGCGAAGAGCTTGGTTTCATGAGAACACACGAGCTTTCAGGGACTCCCCCCCCCTTCCCCAAGAGGACCTTCTGCAAGGTCAGCGTTTTCTCTGCGTCCGTGTGCCTGTGCGCAGTGGTGGGGAGAGATGTGGAGGAGAGAGGGGCAGAAGGAAGCTGAGAGCTGGGGCTGCGGGGGTGTTTTCCGGTGGTGTTCATGAATATGCAGCCCCAGAGTCAATGCTTTTCAAAAGCGAAGCAAAATAAGGCTCCACAGAGTGACTAACGGTAAAGTTACTTTTGCTGCTTAAACTGCTGAGAGCAACTCGGCCTCGGGTCTCCGGGCTGGGAACCTCATTCTTAATAGATGCCGGAAACTGAGCCAAAGGCCTCACGAGCGTGGCCTCTTTAATCCTCACAAATGTGTTGGTGGGAAGTATGGTTATTAGCCCCATTTTGCCGAGAGGGAAGCAAGGCTCAGAGAAGCGAAGTCACTTAGCTGGTGTCTCGGTCAAGATACAAGCAAGCTGTTAGACACCATATCCAGCGTGTACAACAGAGAGGATGCGATGCGGGGAACTGGTGACCTGGGTGAGCAGTGGGTGGGAGTGGTGAGGCCACCAGAGATTAGCAATAGCAGGAAGGATGGAGGGAGGAGGTGGGATTTCCTGAACCCTGTGGCCAAGGTCACCTGGCAAAAGCTAAACCGTGGAGTCAGCAAAATTGCCGGGGGGGCAGAGAGAAAAAGGGGACAAATATCCCGATTTCTCTCCTCCTCCCCCCACCTTCTAATCCCATTATCAGGACCCAAAGAAAACAAACACCTCCCTCCGGGAAGCTGGGAGAGGCAGGACCAGGGCCAGCACAGCTGGTCCGGGGCTTAGCTGGCATTTGCCCCCAGGTCTGATCCAGCCCCGCCAATCACAGCTTCTTTCATGGAAGAACACGGCAGCCAACATTCCGTCTCTTCGGGGTGGCACCTCAGTCTCCTGTGGAAACAGAGGTGGCTCAGAAGTCCCTTCCAGGTCCCGGGCATCGCCCCCTGTGTACCCAGAGGAGTCGTCGGAGGCATGCGCTCCAACCCCGCTCCGGCGCCAGCTCCCTGTGTGACTTGAAACAAAGCATATCCCTCTTGGGCCTCGGTTTCCTCCTCTGGAAAGCAGGGATGGAAATACCCTCCTTGCAAGGTAGACTCCAAACGGCTCACGGCAGGTGCTCAAAAAAAAACAGACCTCCTGGCTCCCGCCCCCTCCGCAGCGTTATGTAACCTGCTCGCAGCGAGCTCACTGTGCCCGCAGGCTGGCGCTCTCAGGGGGAGCAGGGCCGGCGGGAAGCATGCGCTCTCCGTCATGTGTGCAGACTGTCCTGGCGCCCTCTCGGAGGCCCCTCTGCTGTCAGGCAAACTTGCTCGAGTCCACTCACGGTTGGGAGCTGCTCCGGGGAAGGCATGCCGAGGGATGCCTCGGATCTGTTTATCCTGTCTTCCTCTCCCCGACGAGGGCGTTTGCCTCACGCTGGGATCCTACTTTGCTTTCCTTAGAAAGCCATCCACTAGGAGAAAAGAAACCCCACGCACGGGACCTGAGGGCCTGCGTGAGCAGCAGGGAGGCCCCAGGCACCGGTAGGATTCTGAAAGGCACGAGGCGAGCCTAAGTCCAGCACCAGCTGGCTGAGCTGCTTGCTGTGATGGGAAGCGTTTCCTCAGCCTGGAACCAGCTGCGGAGGCACCTACTGCCCAAAGGGTGTCTCCGCTCATCTCCCACGGGGGCTCTTTAACAAAAGCCTTCTATTGATTTGAGAGAAAGAGAGAAACATGGATTGGCCTGCATGCCCCACACTGGGGATCAAGCCTGTAACCCAGGCATGTGCCCTGACCGGGAATGGAACCGTGACCTCCTGGTTCATGAGTTGATGCTCAACCACTGAGCCACACTGGCTGGGCTCAGGGAGACTCTTCATACCACCTCCATACCCATGCAGGGGCAGGACAGAAAATGGAATCAGCTCAGACAGAGCTACTCAAAATGTGCTCTGGAAAGTGCAGGCTGGACCGGGTCCAAGGGTGTCCCCTGATGCCTGTCCATCTGGAACTTCTGCATGTGACCTTCCTTGGAATCAGCGTCTTTGCCGATGCCATTAGTTAAATGAGGTTATATTGATTAGAGCGGCCCTTGACCGTCTTCCGAAAGCCCAATCGCTGGCGTCCTTATAAGAAGAGCAGAGTGAGCGATGTCACCAAGAGGCCAATGTTGATCGCTCCCCTGCACAAGAGCAGCCAACAACCATTCATGGACAAGACCCCCCTTAGAAAACCCTGGAACACAGAGTGAGGCGGAAGCACCCTGTGCACCGCAGAGACCAAGACAAACTGCAGGATGGACGTTAACAAAGCTTATTACGGCGATATGTTACCATATATGTAACTCCAGTCACTGTGCTGCACACCTGAAATGTATGCCATGTACACGTGAATAAAGACGAAAGGAAAAAGAAAGATACATTTTGGGGATATCTGCCAAAAAAGGGGAGACCACACGCAGAGATACACACAGAGACCAAGTCTGTGTGACGACCGAGGCAGAACTGGGGGGATGCGTCTACCAGCCAGGGAGTGCCGTGAGCTACCTGAAGCTGAACGAGACAAGGACGAGCACAAATCCCAGCTAAACATCAAAAAAGAAAGAGAGACAAGGACGGACTCTAACCAGAGTCTCAGAGGGAGCGCAGTCCTGCTCACACGTTGGTCTGGACTCCTGGCCTCCAGAACATGTCTGTTGTCTTAAGCCACCTGGTTGGTGGTCTAGACCAGTTGGTTCATGGCCCAGCACCGGCATGCAGACCACCTTCGGATAGCTCTGGTCAAAGACACAGCGGATGTGGATTTGGGCTCAACCTTACTCAGGGAGCTTATGGTGTTGGCTTCCCTGGGAGCTGGCACGAACATCCTGGGGAAGTTTGGGGGGATGGTGGGAGGAGAAGGGGACAGGAGCAAATTCAACCCTGAGGTCCAGGGAAACGTGTTCATATCATTGACCTCCTGGTCTAGTGCACCTTCCCCCAAATACTTACAGGAAAGGCCTAGGGACAAAGCAGAAGTTTCATATTGTGTGCACACAGCTGTCTACAGGTAGGAGCTGCTGGAGCAGGATTCTAGGCTCAGACAACGAGTCATGCCGGCCTGGGATTGGAACGGCGAGCTGTGGCATGCCGAGGCCACCCAGACACTCCCCCAAAACACTCCAGCTTCTCTTCGTCACCCTCAATAATCCTGTGAGGTAGACACTATTATTGTGCCCATTTTACAGATGAGGAAAGTGAGGCTAAGGAAGTAATGAACTCAAGACTCCAGCCTCGGCAGGTCTGACGCAGAGTCCTGGCCCTTAACCACTATGTCAGCATATCATCTCTTGGCATCATATCTTTTCACAACTCATCGCATAAAGTAGTTTCTTTCAGCCTAAATGTGTCCAACCTTAAGAGGGGTCTTCCCGCTCCCCACCATGTCCACCTTCCCGGGGCCACCCTACGGAGCCTCGGTGGAATACAAACCAAGGTCAGCAACCAGGGAACACGAAAGGTCATGCTGGAAGGAGTCACTGCTGAGCTGATAATGAGTTTAAAGGTGGTTTAATCAAAATGTGTTTATCTGCTTGAACCTGAACTTGAGAAATGAGCCCGTGACTTCACAGCCCCCTGGAAGCCTGTCAAAACAATCAAGTAAACACACCAACTGTGTGGCTTGTGTGTGTGTGTGTGTGTGTGTGTTTCACCATCTCACCGGGCAAGAGAAAGGGAGAGAAAACAGTACAAGGACTGCGTGCATTTGTTTTGTTGTTGTTGTTTTTTTCAATATATTTTTTATTGATTTTTTACAGAGAGGAAGGGAGAGGGATAGTCAGAAACATCGATGAGAGAGACATCGATCAGCCGCCTCCTGCATGCCCCCTACTGGGGATGTGCCCCCAACCAGGATACATGCCCTTGACCAGAATCAAACATGGGACCTTTCAGTCCGCAGGCCAACGCTCTATCCACTGAGCCAAATTGGTTTCGGTGACTGCGTGCATTTGATTGAAACATTTGCTGTGGTCGGGACCAAAAGAAAGCCTCTCTTCGTAATTAAATGTCATTGTTTTAGGAGACGCCATCGGAAAGCTTTCAAAGGAGAAATGTCCCCGAACAGGTCTGCCCTGACACATACTGCCCTCCGAGGCGGCTAAATTAGAAGGAGGAGAAGGGTCTGGGGAACAGGAGGCTGTGCAGGGCCTCTGCACTGCAGCTGAGGTTGGGAGCAAGGACATGAGAAATCTTCCTGATTCGCTGCTCATTATGAAGTCGCTAAACCACATCTGCAGGTGATCAAGCTTGTTACAAACAGGCGCTTCCTTTAACTCCTATAGGAATAGAGAGCGGACACTCGCTGGAGCTCAAATGCTGCACAGCAGGTCATGGATTTGGTACTTGATCGGAACATGTTTAACATGCACTGGGGATGGCTGGAATGGCTGCCACTGTCTGGTTTGGACTGCCTGACCCACCAGGTGTGGACTCCTCAAAAAGGCAGTGATGGGAACCTACACCCATATTTCCTGACATTCTTCTCTCCTTGCAATTTCTCCCTCTCTTTCCCTCTCTCATTCTTCCCCTCCATCACCTCATTCACACACACACACACACACACACACCATAAGGTGAAATGAACTACAGAACTTAGAATTCCCCTTCCCCCAAAATGAAAAACACTTCATTATCCCCCCATCCTCAATAATTAGCCATATTCAGAGGGGTGTACTATGTCCAAACAATGCAGGGGTCCCTTATTGACAAAGAAGCAGAGAAGAGACAACTAGTGACATCCTTCCCAGCATTCCTTACAAGGTACAGATGCCGGTGGTCACCTTCCCAGCTGTATTAAGCCACTTACTTACACGGCCTTTCCACAGCCCTGAATTCTTTATTCCTGAGTGAGGGTTGCTTTTTGGCTCCTCACCTTTCTCTTCTGTTAATGAGGGGGAGAAGGGAGAGGCAAGATTTCTCTGACCTCTTCCGGCCCTTTCATATAAAGTCCACTGATCAGATCAGCACAGGTGCAGACAGATTGAGCCTTGAAAGACTTTGGAGAAAAGGAGACACCCTATTTTTAAAAATCCATTTCAGTTCAATTTAATAAGAGTGACTTCATTAATGGAACTTGGAAATGCATGAAAATTGGAGACATAGACTCGAAGATTAAAAATATATATTAAAAGGACCACCTCCCTGCTGCCTTATCGTCTTCATTTCATTGAGTCCTAGGTAACGGGGGGTTGCCACGTCTGCAGTGGCCGTATCAGGGATGCAATCACCGCTGCCACGGGGGGTCCATGCGTGTGCGTTCCTGAGGTTAGCGGCTCTTGCAAATGAGTTGAAATCGCTAAGTAAGGCAGACCACCAGGAGGAGAAGAAGTCATTACTGGTCGTGTTATTCATTTTTGCTGCAAAAGCTATTTAAGCACAGCAGGCTACTTTCATTTCTTTTCTAAAAGAGCATCGCTTTGCCTATAATTGTTAGCCCGACAAATTTTAAATATTTAACCTGAACAAATACATTAATGTGCGTTTTTTTACTTTTTAATATATTTGTATTGATTTTTAGAGAGAGGAATGGAGAGGGATACAGGCATAGAAACATCAGTGATGAGAGAGAATCATCAGTTGGTTGTCGCTTACACACCTCCTCCTGGGGATCGAACCCGCAACCTGGGCATGTGTGCCCTGACCAGGAATTGAACCGTTACCTCCTGGTTCACGGGCCAACACTCTACCACTGAGCTACACCAGCCGGGCTTCTCTCCATTTTTAAATGTTTGCTAATAGATTCCTCAGAGTCGAGTATAGTTGCAATCTGGCCTCCCATCTGCTTGTGTCCTGGAAATATTGCTCTCCTTAGCAGCTGCTGCTGTCTGTTTTCCTGCTGATCAATTCAAGGCTTCCCACTCTTCCAATTTCCAGGGTCAGATCTGGTGCCATCATCTATTGTGATCCAAGTTAGACGCATTCAGAGAGTCACAGGCCCCTTCAGGTCGCTGAAGCTCCGGGAAGAGCAGCAAAGCCGTCATTCTCACGGTGGCTCGTGTCAAGATGCCTCATGCAGACCCACACCCTGGAGGAGTATATTCTACCAGTTAGAGCTTTTGTTTCTCAGCCAGAATTTCCCGAGCACTTGCCACATGCCAGCAACTCCAAGTGGCTTGTGTGTATCATTTTGTGGATTCCTCACGGCACATCCAAGATATGGATGGGTACCATTATCATACCCCTTCATCAGATGGAGGAGAAACCAAAGCTCAAAGAGGCTAAGTCATGTGCTCTAGTCATAACAGTCAGGGGCGGAGCAGGGGTTCGAATCCAGGTCTGTCTGACTCCATACACTGGCTCCTCACCTTTGCCAGGATCTATGTGATTCTTCCCACAAAAGACAGAGTGTACATCCCTGCCCTTGACTCTGGGTTTAGCCACGTGACTCAACTTGGCTAACGTGACCCATGCAGATAGGACACAAACATAGGCTGGGGACGTGCAGCACAGTGGCCTTGCCCTCTTCAAATCCCACCATTACCAAGAAAAGAACACACCTTGGCTGGCCTGCTAGTCCCAGAGAGGATAAGAGACCCGTGAAACAGAGTCCCTCCAGCTGACCTGCTCACTTGTGAGCAAAAAACTACATGTTTGGCCCAGCTGGCGTAGCTCAGTGCTTGAGCATCAACCTATGAACCAGGAGGTCATGGTTCGATTCCCAGTCAGGGCACATGCCTGGGTTGCAGGCTTGATCTCCAGTGTGGGGCGTGCAGGAGGCAGCCAATCAATGATTCTCTCTCATTGTTGGTGTTTCTATCTCTTTCTCCCTCTCCTGTCTGCTCTAAAATCAATAAAAATATAAGTTTTTTGAAACTACATGCTCATTGTATGCTGCTGTGTGTTGAAGTTTGTTACGCGGCGATAGCTAACAGATACAGGACGAGAGTTTACTGCATCTTGAGTACCATAGGTCTTTATCACAGGGGGGGGGGGGCAATTCTGTTCTTTTAATTCAGTGTTAACCACTAATATTTATAGAACAAAGGTATTATTTAGCCACCAGTTTGTAGGAGATATAACCTGCCTGCCATAGTCTGATATCCTAAGACATGTTGGCCCCGTGCCATTCATCATTATGTTCAAATGCCTGGCTTGATTAGCTCACATAAAATCTTTCAGTCTGACATTGAATTCTGCAGGATCTAATCAATTCCTCCAGAAATCTGCAAAGCCACACACACACCTCCCTGCCCCTCAGGGAGATAGCTGTCAATCTTAGACTTCTGTTTCTCTGCTGCTGCAAAGAGACTCAGGAAACAGCCTGAGCCTGAAATACATTGAGGGGATAGCAATTCTGACATTTCTTTCCTTCAGAGGGTCCATGGTGCGTTGAGTTAAAGCGGGGGAGAGGGGAAGCTGCTTCAGGGCAGAATGCAGGGGACCCGTGAGGGGAGAACGAATGCAGAAAGGAAGGAAAACAGGGGAGAGGTCAGATTCAGCAAAGAGGATGCCAAAACATCCCCGAATCCAGAGAGGCCCTCAACTCAAGCTCTGCAGAGGTCAAGGCTGCTGCTGACATGGAATTCTGGAGCAGCAGCTTCCAAGGTTCCTCTCAGCACCAGAGCTGCATTAGCCCAATGAGTCTCTCCCCTGTTACCTGTGTGGACAGCCAGAACCTGCCCCAAATCCTTCCCATACCAATCCCCCTTCTTCCTCAAACTGACCCTAGGAGACACTCTCGTTATCCCATTTTACAGATGAGGAAACTGAGGCTCACAGGGCGGTTAGGCAACGTGCCCACGGTCACCTAGTCAATGCCAGGAATTGAACGCAGAGCTTAGCACTAAACCCAGAGGTCCTGCATCTCTAATTCAATTCTCCTCTTACTGCTCCCCCACACCACCTACCCCATCCTTGAACCCCATTTGATTCGGAGCGAAGGGCAACACTGATCGTAACTCAGAGCCACCTTCTGCCATCACCTGAGCTCTTTCATTGGGTGCCTGTCCCCTTTAATTTGCTCCTGCGGCGAGTGTTTATTGAACATCTACCACAGCGAGGCACCGCCAGCTGGCGGGACGCGTCTGACTTTGTACCGGGAAATTCTCTTCCTCTTGCAAAAAGCCTGGTTCTCACAACAGTGACTCGTCTCCATTGTTTCTTTCCCCTGCAAATTTTATGGAATCTTGCAAATTTTATGGAATCTTGCTTGATACAAAGGTTTTCCAGAAATATAGGCTGAAACAAGTTCGGGTGGATGGCTGGGGAAAAGACTGTCAAAATGAAATGTGCTTCCTTTTTCATGCACTGGCGATTTCACTGCAAACCTTCCCAGCTCTCTGCTTCTGGAAAATAACGTTCACCGGGAGCTACACAGGCCGACAGGAGTGAAGCTCCACCCTGATGCTGCAGGAGGACGTGTGTCCTTCATTATTATTTAGATAAAGTGATGTGCAAACAACACAACACGACTTGTTTGGGGACACCTACGTGACAGATAAAAGTATAAACACATGCCTGGCCTGGTAGCTTAGTTGGTTGAAGAAGCATCTTCCCGTATACCAAAAAGGTTGCAGGTTTGATCCACTGTCGGGGCATGTACAGGAGGCAACTGATTGGTATCTCTCTCTCTCTCTCTCTCTCTCTCTCTCTCTCTCTCTCTCTCTCTCCCTATCCCCCGCTTCCTCTCTCTCTAAAATCAATAAAAATATCCTCAGGTGAAAATTTAAAAATTAAATAAATACACACACACACACACATACACACACTCGTATGGGAATTAGAAGCACTAAATTCAAGATGGTAGTTACCTCTGATGGGCGCAAGAGGAAGGTGATTGGGGAGCAGACTTTAATAGTGTCGGTAGAGTGTTATTTTTTAAAATGGGTGGTGAGTGCATAAGTGTCCATTATATTACTTTTTTAATATCTATATTTATTGATGTCAGAGAGGAAGGGAGTGGGAGAGAGAAATAGAAACATCAATGATGAGAGAGAATCATTGATTGGCTGATTCCTGCATGCCCTCTAGTGGGAATTGAGCCCGCAACCTGGGCATGTGCCCTAACCAGGAATGAACCATGACCTCCTAATTCACAGGCTGATGCTCAACCACTGAGCCGGACTAAAGTTATTCTTTTCAATGTATAAAATATTTACACTAAAAGATGTCAAGAATAATGTAATAGACCTGGCTGGTTTGGTTCAATGGATAGAGCGTTGGCCTGGGGATTGGAGGGTCCCAGGTTCGATTCTGGCCAGAGGCACATGCCTGGGTTGCAGGCTCGATCCCCAGTGGGGGGTGTGCAGGAGATGGCCAATCAATGATTCTCTCTCATCATTGATGTTTCTCTCTCTCTCTCTCTCTCTCTCTCTCTCTCTCTCTCTCTCTCTCTCCATTCCTCTCTAAAATCAATAAAATATATATATTTTTTAAAAGAATAATGTAATAGACTAGCCCGTGGTTGAGCATTGACCTATGAACCAAGAGGTCACAGCTTGATCTCCAGTGTGGGTAGTGCAGGAGGCAGCCTATCATTGATTCCCTCTCATCATTGATGTTTCTCTCTCTCCTCTCCCTCTCCCTTCCTCTCCGAAATCAATAAAAGTATTTTTAAAAGAAAAGAATAACTTTAAAATAGACATCTGGAGACGTTATGTGCTTTCTATTAGGGTGAACCCTAAGAAATTGATGAGATGGGACCATTTTTAACTGACAGGGAGTGATTTCATCTATTCATCACAGGATACAGATGCATCAATTCCTCTGAAATCAGCCTTTCTAATAAAACTCGGTTAAGATTCAAGAGCAGACGATGGTGGCCTGGAGTGCTTTGTGTGGATGTATGCATCCTTGAACTCCAATCAACCAGCGTTTTCAAGGGACAGAGCTAAAATTAGTGTCAGAGCTGAGATGCACAGAGAACGGGAACAGGGATCGTGCGGGGAAAGTGGACGGACGCGGCGTGTGGCCCAGCGGTCAGTTTTCTTGGTTGCATGATTAGCAGAGCCCCCAGCGGAGCACCTTGAATAACGGGCATTCGTCATTTCTCAACAACCCGAAGTCCAGCGAGGAACATTCTTGGTTGTTAAAACCAAGAGGAAGGCTTTAGGGGAGTATAAAGCCCGGCCACTCGTTTCCAAGGTGCTTGAGTAGATTTTCCATTACCTCTCACCAAAAAGAAAAAAATCTCCTCGTACTTCTGTCAAGGAGTGGGCTTCACTCCAAGAACAAAGGAATAATGAGAAAACTGCATTGCACTGCTATCATTTCACCATTTCTCGATTCTTTTCAACTGAGAGTTATCCCCAAAGAGATGGGCTTCTTTTTTTTTCTTTTCCTTAAGACTTTAAAGAGATGGGGGAGGGGCAAGGGAGAGGGGGGCGCTGTTAATAGAAACCAGAAGGGAGGCCTAAGACTGAAGCACAAATGATCTAACCAAATACACTCTGCATATGTAGGGCAAGTGGGTTTTAAAACTGAATGCACATAAAAAACACTCCGGGAGCTTATTAGACATGCAAATTCCTGGCCCTGGCAGGTCCTGGTCCCAGAGGTCCAGCCTTGAACCCAAGAACAGAGCGCTTTTAACAAGCACCCAGGGTGATCAGACCCCGTCAGGTGTTTTCAGACCTCACCGGGAGAGAAACATGGTCCGAGTGTCTGGCCACCCTGAAACCCATCTGATTTCTCCAAACACTGTCCTTAATCAAAGGAAGGGTAGTGTGACCATCTGTTTGAACTTGAGAAAGTATTCCAAGCTCAGCCATTTCATTTTCCAGCCTACAGGAGTGGCTCGTAGACTATTCATGCAACATATATTTATTGAGCACCTACTATGTGCCATGGGCTATGTTACAGTAAAGAGATTCGTGTTCTCAAATAAAAAGAAGAAAAGAGCCAAGACCGGTTTGGCTCAGTGGATAGAGCATTAGCCTGTGGACTGAAGCGTCCCAGGTTCCATTCCAATCAAGGGCATGTACCTTGGTTGCGGGCACATTCTTAGTAGGGGGCATACAGGAGGTGGCTGATCCATGTCTCTCTCTCATCAATGTTTCTAGCTCTCTATCCCCTTCCCTTCCTTCCTATAAAAAAATCAATAAAATGTATTTTTTTAAAAAAAAGAAGAAGAAAAGGAAGAAGGGAACAAGGAAGGGAGGGGAGACAGTTAAAAAATTTTTTTAAAAAAAGGAAGCATGATAAAGAAAAATGCAGGTCAGTGAAAAAGGAAGGGAAGCGGTTTTTAAAGAATTTTTTTTAATTACCAGGCAGCCCACTGTGGAGACATGGTGTACAATTCCTAATGGCTAATTTACATATCTTCCTGCTGAATGTACCTAGATCCCTTTTATTTTCTCTTCTGGATGATAAGCTTCGGGCAAAATCCTCTCATTTGTTATCCGTAATTGGAGACCATGCACACTAGGGAAAATTTTGCTTCTAGCTTTATGGGGCCAAACCTGAGTAAGCCCAAAGGGAATAGCAGGGGCCGGGTGCCGGGGACTCGGAAACGTAATGACCACCTGGAGGCTCCCTGGGGCGCGGGAGCCACCACTGATGCCCCTTCTGTGAGTTTAGAGCCCCCCCTCCCTGTCCTCTCCTCTTTACCTCGGCCCAACATTCCATCGGAGGATGACCTATGGTTAGTCTGTCCGGTGATGATGGGGTGACAGGGAGGTGGGACGTTCAGTGCAAAAACCGGGGCAGTCCTAGGAAAACCAGAGCCAGTTGGCCACCCTACCTAACCCCGTCCCAAGGCGCTGACCACACAGCAGGACAGACAACCAGCCCCGAGCCCAGGGCCTGGCACACAGCAGGTGCTCGATAAACGTTGGCGGGATGCATGGACAGTGCAGAGAACAGCACCTGCCTGCACCTCTTCCTCTTGTTCCTAGAACAAAGGTCACTTCGTACGTGGGGAAGATGGGGTTTTATGACAGGTGGGGGGTGAAGAGCCCACGAGGGAGGCTGATCTATGAGGACTCAACTCCGGGACGTGGACTAGAACATGTTTACCAGTGGGGGGGGGGGAGCTGCCACCAGAGTGGGGTCCTCTGATGTCATCTCTTACATCACGGATTCCCATCTCTCCAGCCACTTGCCCCATGAAGTCCAGGAGTCCGAGGTTCATGCTGGGCTCGAAGAAGGACGAAGGTGTCCTAAGAGGCCATGGGTCCAGCCCAGCTTACCAGAGAGAATAGTGCTGAGGTTCCAGCCCAAATGCAGCTAATGATAAAATGGCACCTCCTTTCTTCTCCCCTATTTCTCCTTTGCTTTTCTCAGCTGAACCAAAGCTGGATTCGGGCATCCCGGGCCCTACCACCTGATACCACCCAAAGCCTCCCAAAGCTCACACTGGCCCCCGACAAACACAGAAGAGACCGTGAAGGATATATTTCAAACTAGTTTTGGAAAACGGCCATCTCTTGGAGGTACGATCATGGATGGTTTAGATTCCCCTTGTATGCTGAGCCACATTTTGCAACTCTGCTACAATTAATATCTGTTACCTGAATGACTAACAAATAAATAAAAAGAATGATGGTTTATACAATTAGATAGGATAATCCCTGTGCTCCTCAGATTTTCGGGGAGAAAACTAAAACATTCTATAGGAAAATGTTCCAAGTTTCAAAAAAGCATTAATCTTCTCCTTTGAAAAATGCATGGCATGCGTGACCTGACCTCCAAGCTTCGTATTTTATTATCTTACTAGAGGCCCAGTGCATGAAAATTCATGCACCAGAGGGAATGGGCAGTCAATTAGCATATTCCCTCCTATTGGCTGTGGGCACTACCCCCTTTGCAACAGCATGAGGGCCAATTAGCATATCCCCTCTTTATTAGATAGGATTTGCTTTTCCAGCTCCGCTATGTATACATATTTATTTTCAGCAACGCAAGTGATCCATTCTCTCCCTCACTTCCTCTCCCCCCTGACCCCCTGCCTACCTTCTCCGAGTCCCAAAGTGCCTTTGAAAGGCCCAGGATAAAGCCCCACAGTCACTCATGGTCAATGTGCTTCCCTATTACTGTATCATTTGTGCTTATATTCAAAGCACCACTTCATTTTCTCATCTTTGTCTGGTTTCAAATGGAAGTAAAAAAAAAATGAAGCTGACAATTATCTGACCAAAGTTAATGCAGGTTTCCATCTTGTCATTGGAAATGGTCAAATATCAAATTTCTCTATGAAAAGCCAAAATCCAAATCAGAGCTTACAAACCAGTAGTCAAGGTGGTTGAACGTGGCTACCATGTTTGTTTTATTTCGTGTCTAGTGCAGTTAGAGCAAGCCTTGCATAGTGCTTCAAATTAGGATTTGCTGCTGACATTTATAAATTGGGAGATTTTACTCCACAATCCAGACTCCCGGATTCTCTTGAAAAATCTGGGGCGATGGCAGTCCTGGATCACAGAGCCACTTGGCAACCTCAGTTTGGAGCTAAGTAACAGGGCTTGGGCGCTCCCGTTCACCACAGTCACCGCCACTCCCTATTGTCTGCCAATCCCATGACCAAGTTTCAATTGTCATTTATCTTCTTACACCTGGATGGCTGTACTCATTTAGGTTACCTGACAGGTGGATATCTTTGTTCGCAACTGCTCATCTGAGTCAAATAGAACAAATTCGGAGACATGGCTTCATTAATATTTCAAATCTGTACCTGTGCTTCAGAGTGCATGAGGACAAAGACATTGTTTGTGGCGCACGGTAGAGAATGAGACAAAGTACAAAAAGACTTCTTGGAGGCCCTAAATAAAGGGACCTTCGCTCTCTGAGTCAGCCTCTCCAGGGACTGTGCTAGGAAGGGGATGGCAAGATGGCCTACACGCGGGGCTGGCCCCAACTTTAAAGTGTGGCTGCAATTCTTTGATGTGCCTCCCAGTGGTGGGGGAAAGGGATGTCAGGTTCCCCTCTACTGGATTTTGCTGGGCTTGTGGTTGCTTTGAATTATGGCCTGTGACGCTATGTGACCTCCAGGATGGGACACAAAGGCCACACAGCTTTCCCCTTGGTCACTGGGACACTCCCTCTTGGGGCCCAGGGCTCTGACGTAAGAAGTTCTCTTGTGCTGTGGCTTCCACGCTGTGAGGAGCCCACGCCTTCAATCGGAAAGACCACTTGGAGGCAATGAGATCAACAGCGAAGGCATCCCATCCAGCTCTGAGTCATCCCGCCCCACACCAGATAGATACGTCAGGGATTTTTCCAGAGTCTCCAGATGACTCCAGCCCTCAGGCGTTCGGGTCAACCCCAGCTGTCAGCATCTGCCCAGCAGAGCCCCCCGGCACCAGGAAGTAGGGACTAGCAATCCCCACTGTGCCCTGTCTGAATTCCTGACCCTTAAAAACTGTGAGCCTTACGAGATGGTCATTATTTGAGGCCACTTAACCTTCTACACGGCAATAGATAACCCAAACAGGAACTTATAATTTGGTGGAGCACAATTATCAGAGCCAAATATTTACTGGGCACTAATTAAGTGCCGGATACTTTGATAAGCTTTTTAAAAGTCTCTAGTATCCCCATACGATTCTCACAGCAATCCTAGCACAGGTGAGGGCCAATTAGCCCTTCTTCATTCTTCCGATGGAAACAGTAGCCTCTGGGAAAACCCTCTATGCTCTGCACTTGGGGGCAATTGACTTCCCACTCGAACCCAGAACAATATCTACTCAAGACCACATTCAGGTTCCAAACGCTCTCGCTCGCTCTCAGTACAGGGAAGTAACCAGAGATCACCGGGCATTTAAAGACCCCCCCCCCAATGTGTAGAGAAAGGTACAAGATAAGCCACAGCAATCGCTGGCACGGACAGCGGTGCCCCAGAGGCTGGCCATTCCACGGTGGCCAGCAGCACCCTCAAAGGCCAGAAAGCCCTGGGGGCTCTGCTCCCGGCGCGCTCCGGGAAACACCGGGCAAGGCTGGCGGAGCCTCCACAGGGCACCAAGTTCTGACCATTTACCCGGCGGTGTTACGCATGCAGCAGTGAGTGTGCAGGAAACGTGTGATCTCATCGCCGTCACACCAACGCCAGCTTCGTTCTTAACTACTCTTTGCAGGGCCACTGCCAGTTCATAGGGCTTTTCGTGCAAATTCCGAAAAGGAGCCCCATTTGCTAAGTCCATCCAGGCGGTGAGCAGAGTATGAGCTGGCCTTCAACCCCCACTCAGCTCTCACCCTTGAGCAGCCAGCAACCTGCACCACCACCCTTAGCACGTCTGCTTACCGGTGATGTATGGCTGCCTTTAGTGGATTTAGATGGAGTAGGAGATTTGAAAGAGAGAGAAGAAAGAGCCTTGTTTATTTTTCATTGCTCGGGGAGCTACCGGGAAGACAAATTTCTGCATATAAATCTATGTTGGTATTCTGCTCCGGGCCCCAGAGAATAAAAGCTGGAGGAAGACTGAAGAGGTGAAACCAGGGCAGCACTGAGGATGCGGCAACACTAATTCATTCTCTGCCCAAGTGCACCTCCACCGAAAGAGTGAACTGGGAGAAAGTGGAAGCAGTCAGATTTGGGGGTGGCTGGCTTGTCCAAAAGCACCCTAAGAGATCCTTACAGAAAATTATCTGCCTGTTAGAGAGGACCAGTCTGAAGGAAAGTCAACCTATTATTTATTCACCCCACAAACCTTTTTTTGGTGAGTGCAGGGAATGGATGATGAATGAGACAAATGTGACCAGTGCCACCATGGCTTGGTCTGTGAGCTGAGATACTAACTAAATATTCACACAATTACAACACGGGATGGGGCTATCTGTGAAAGAAGCCATGGAGGTGTATAATGGTGTGATGATCTAGTCTGGGTGAGTCAGGGAAGGCTTCCTGGAGGAAGGGATATTTGAGCTGAAATAAGAAGAATATGCAGGGCTTAACGAGGTCAAGGGAGGAGGGTAGCCAACTTGCTGTCATTCATTCAACAACATTTTTTTTAGTTGATATCAAGCCAATCACTATTCCAATAAGAAATAAGAAATCAGATGAGGCAGCCCTAACCGGTTTGGCTCAGTGGATAGAGCATGGGATTGTGGACTGAAGTGTCCCCGGTTCAATTTCGGTCAAGGGCATGTACCTTGGCTACAGGCACATCCCCAGTGTGGGGCATGCAGGAGGCAGCTGATCAATGTTTCTCTCTCATTGATGTTTCTAACTCTCTATCCCTCTTCCTTCCTCTCTGTAAAAAAAATCAATAAAATATACTTTCTTTTAGAAAATATCAGATAAGGCAGAAGACTAAGTATTTATCCCTACTCTTCCCTGCAAAGTTGCCTCAGGACCTCAGTGGCCCTCCAAGGTGGCCTGCCCCACACAGTTCTCTCCTTCTGGGGTCCAGTAGCCTCTCTGTCTTTCCATCCATCTCAGCCCAGGCAAGGTAACAGCTCTTCTGCTTCCAGCCCCGGAGTTCTTGAACTATCCCTCCCTTTATTCACATCTTTCTGAATGGCCCCTTTATAAATAACTACTTACAACGTCATGATTTGAATATGCCCTGTTTCTGGCCGGGACCCTAACTGCTGTGGACGGAAATCACAGATGACGCGAGAGCAAACAGGTAAAGGCGCCATCTGCAGAGATGAAGACGTGGAGAAGGGAGGGCTCATGGTGGGAGAGGGAAGCAAAGGTGACCTTTGCTATATTATCTGAGCTGCCTGTAGACATCCAAGTGCAGATGGAGGTTTATGCACAATTCCCAGGAGTCTCTACAACTCGGTGTGGCAGGGTGGAGGCTGGAGCTAGAGAGTCACATCGGACATCGGCAGCACAGCAATAGTAATTAAAACGTAGGCTGCAGGAGATCACCTAGGAAGGAAGAAGAATAAAGCCCAGAAGCAGCAGCAGATGCAAAGGCCCTGGGACAGAGAGAGTGAGCCTCTCTACTTCCAAGGAGCTTGGAAAAAGCCCATGAGACGGGGCAGAGATGGAAGGAGCGGCCGGGGATGAGACTACAGAGGCCCATGGAGAGGATGCGGTCTTCATGTTAAGAGCCTTGGAAGGCACGGAGAGGTTTTATTTTAGGGAGACAGAATGGGAGCAGCATTTCTAAGTGATGGTGCCTGTTAAACGTGTGGAGGATGGATTGAAGCTAAGTCCCTGGTGACCGGAGGGGAATCATAAATGAAGATAAAGCCCAGCTGAACCTATGACGATAACACTAAGATTCAGGAACTCCAGAAATGTGGTTTACACAGATTCTCAGGACCTTTGCTTCAGGCAAAGTAGATGTGCTGGGGGTGGGAATCAACACTAAAAAAAAAAAAAAAGGAGCGAAGCCACAGTGGCTCAGTGGTTGAACATCAACCTATGAAACAGGAGGTCATGGTTCAATTCCCGGTCAGAGCCCATGCCTGAGAGGCGGGCCCGGTCCCCAGTAGGGGTGTGCAGGAGGCAGCCAATCAATGATTCTTTCTCATTATGGATGTTTCAATCTGCAGGAAAGAGGCCTGTGTGATCCATCCCCAGCATAGTCAACTTTTAATAAAAAATGGGGACTGCATTTCCCCGGGGCAAACAGAAGGCAGGAAGAAGGGCAGCGGATATAAGAACAAAGAACTGGGGACATGAGCCAGCATCATGGTGGAAACCCCCGAGGTGCCCGCCTCAACTAGACAAGGGGAAGTGGTGACGACTAGAAAAGGCCTCAGCCCGTTTCTCCAATGGCCCGATGGGAGACAGATAGTAAGACCTAGGCGAGGTATGAGGAAACAGGTGACCCCATAGTACTCAGCCAATGAAGCGGAGGCGGGGCTGGACAAGCAGGCGGTACTCACTCACTGCTCCCCCTGCGCCTGTACCACCGGACGACACCTGCTCTGGAGAGTGTACTGAAAGTCTCACCTTTGTTTCCGCGTCCGTTATCTGAATTCAGACAGGTGAGCGTTTCTCACACGTTTTCCTCTCCCTTCCTCTCTGAAATCAGTAAAAGCACTGACCCCTTCCCCTTCCCAATGTAACTTTCAGAGACTACCGTGTGGACACAGCAGTTC
The DNA here is from genome assembly GCA_004026805.1 of Lasiurus borealis. Classification (NCBI taxonomy): domain Eukaryota; kingdom Metazoa; phylum Chordata; class Mammalia; order Chiroptera; family Vespertilionidae; genus Lasiurus; species Lasiurus borealis. The sequence goes on along the minus strand of PVJN01024254.1, from coordinate 8,894 downwards.
GATTTTCACACCCTCAACTGCCTGGCTGGGCTGTAGCAATAAAACATGCGGGTTCTGCTGAGGCTCACAGCAGCTGCAGGTGTTGGAGCTGGGAGGCCCAGGCTGGTTCCGAAGGCGGGGAGGATGGGCGGCAATGAAAGCCACAAAGACGGGGCCAGGAGAGAAAATTCCGAGCGTGGTCACCAGCCTAATGGATGAAACAGAACGCTAAGAAGCCCGGCTTTCAGACATGCCCTCCCCCACTTTCCCTGAACCATTAAAACACCCCTGGCACCACGCAGCAGAGAAAAAGATATCAGCTATTAAGTGCCATTTCCATCTGAAACGGCAGCGCGATAATTTCCCGCCGGTGACCTACATTGTGGCTGCAGCCGTGGCTGAATCTGCAGAACCTGACTCCCAGCTCAGGTAAATGAAAGAAACCCGAGTCGTCTGACAGGTCCATGCTGGCTGCTCTGTCAGTCTCGAACCTGATGCTTCTGACTCTAAATCCTCTTCGATTGCCCTGGCTGGGAAGTAGCTTTGTGCCCTTGCAGTTACCGTGCCCCCTGCAAAGGCCACGTGCGGCTTGGGAAGGCTGGCAGCCGCTTTCAGGGAATCTGATGGCTTTAAAATCGGGGTTTATAAGGACAATTAAGAGGGATCATTTGCATTACAAGATGATGCCTTCTCTGTTCCAAGTGAATTCACAACTGGGTTCCTATAAATAGTAAATCTCTTATGCAATGAAGTTTTTGTTTATAGAGCATAAGCTCAGAGAATAAAAGAAATCTGAAGAAAGACTACGAATAGCCAAAATCAAGCAAGCATTCAAATTCAAACAAATAATAATAACTGATACTTACAGAATATCTGGTCTTATGCCATTATGCCAGGTAGGCATTATTTCAAGTATATATATATATATATATATATATATATATATATATTCATTTAATCTTCATAATATTGGCAGATGAGGAAGCTGGGGCACCAGGAGGAGAAGTGATTTGTCCTTCTAACAAATAGAACCACCAGGATCCAAACGTGGAGGTGTTGAATCCTGTGAGGCAGTGGGAAAATGTGGCCCTTTCAACACATGAGGGTCAAAGAACCATGTAGAATGCCTCACAATGCCCCTTCGAAGGGCATTCCGGGGTGTTTATCCACCAGCTCTTGCCTCCCACTGATTAAAGGTTACTCCCGGGAGTGTTAATGCCCAGCCCTCGCAGCCTGTGCATGCACTAAGTGGCCTTCAGTGCTGTGGAGAGATCTAAGGCGGAAAAGCAGAGATAAGATCAGCATGCAGGAAGGTTGTAAAGGGACACGTAGCTGTCCATCTCCGTGGTGCTGAAATCACACTCAGAGGGGATGTGGTCCAGATCACAAAACGTATCTCCTTCTGAGACCAGGGGTCCACCTGTCCAGCTGCCATCAATCAAAACTGAAAGTGGCCCTTCTCTGCTGTAGGTTTCCTTCTGAACAAAATGAGTTTTTAAGGATGGTCATGTGACCCGAGCTGAGTAATCAGATTTTCTTCCTTGTTGGAACAATGCACTCCAACCCAAACCTCAGGGAGGCAATCCAGCAGCACTCACTCACTGTAGGACCCTTCCAGCCCTCTAATAAGCTATATAAAGGAGATTTTCCAACTACTGCATCCAGGAGACGTGTTCTTACATCCCACATCCTACCTGGGAAACTACAAATATTCCTTGCTGGCCTCCCAGTCTGGTCCATTCTTTAACTTATCATCAAAGGCTACTTTCTGGAGAGAGAATATGATTAGCCAACTTTTGCTTAAATCCCCCTGCCCTCAACACATAATCGGAACTTCTTGCCATGGCTTACTCTGTCCTCCCGTCATCCTCCTTAGTCTGACTTCTGACCTTTCTTACCTCAAACCTCATTTCTTCATAATTTCTCCAGATGTACTTTATGCTTCTATGCCTAAGCCACCTGAACTCCCAGCATTTCCCTTATACTTCCTGTCTTTGCACATGCTGTTCCTTCTGCCTGGAACAGTTTGACCTCTCTCTCCATATCCATTCTTCAAGACTCAGACCCAGAATTATGCCCTTCGGGAACTGGTGGCTTTAGTTTCTCAGAACATGCTCCACACACTTCTCTCCTCATCCCACTCCCAACCAGGGGATGGCCTCTGATTTGGCCCTAGGCTATTTGTCAACCTTCTGAAAATGTTTGCTGATCCCTCTCTTGCTAATAGCAAAACCCAGCCCTTCTTGTCATTGACTCTGTAACCTTAGGCATATCACAACCTCTCTGAGCTTTAGGTTCCTTATCTATAAGATGGAAATAACAATGCCTTCTTCACAGGGTGAATGAGTGAGCGGATGGATGGATGGACGGACACATGCATACATACACAGAGAATGGAACAGTAGAAGTCCTTTGTCCAGCATTGCATTGCTTTAGAGTTTGATTTAACTGGGAAAAGGTTAATCTGGAATGAGCTGAATGGGAGACATGCCCGGGAAACGCTCCTCCACAATAAATAAACACCTTTACAGAGTCACACATAAGCACTCAGTGCACGGTTGACCAGGAAAAAAAGTGAATAGAAACCCAAAGGAAGCAAAGATACCCCCACTGAATGAGAGTAGAGCAAGTAACTTTGTAAAGACAGAAAAGGACTTTCTTTTTCATATATTATTATTGATTTCAGAGAGGAAGGGAGAAGGAGAGAGAGAGAGAAACATCAATGATGAGAAATAATCATTGATTGGCTGCCTCCTGTACATCCTCTACTGGGGATCAAGTCCTCCACCCAGACATATGCCCTTGACTGGAATCGAACGTGGGCCCTTCAGTTCACAGGCTGATGTTCTATACACTGAGCTAAACCGGCTGGGGCCAGAAGGCCTTTTAGCAGTTCATCCTCCCTCCTCCCTGCTGAGATCCTGATGCAATTATGTCTTAATCAGAAGAAAGCCATTTTGTCCCCGTTCTGTAGAGAGAAGAGGATGGTCCCCGCCTTGATGTGCAAGCACCTCATGAAGTTCAGGTACAATGGCAGGTGCGGTCACTGCTGGCCCAGGTGGACTGGGTTCCTTGTTAGGAGGGGGAGGTGAGGAAGAGTGGGGTTTGTTCAAAGCTGCTATGAAAACAAAGTGCTTTCATTTTAATCAAAAGTGCTTCCAGAATAACTCTTCCTTAGTCGCTCACAGAAGGTAGCCCACCCACTTCTAATTCTGAAGACTAAATGCAAGATAAGACTCTCAATGCCACCTCTGCCTCCTGTCAAGAGCTTCTTACTCTTCCCAGGACTCAGTTGACTCGTCTGTATGTAAAATGGGAAGCCAACTCCATGAAGATCCCTTCCAGGGGCAAAGATCAAATGGTGTCTCTAATTACTTTTTCCCTCTCTTGAGCGAAACGCACGGCTTTCTGAAACCTCAACAAGGATCCAGTGCACCGTCACCAACCACTTACCGGGAACCAGGTTCTCGGCTGGGTCTCTCCACCTATCGCTCCTCAGAGAGTTGCTGTGTCTTGACAAAGGCCATCCATCAGGTCAGTGGTACCCAAGATTTGAACTTAGGTCTCTCCGACTTGAAACCCCATGCTCCTGACCTTTTTATACTAGAGGAAACTGAGGCACCAAAGAGCTAAGTGGGACAACATACTGTCCAATGATTCAGCAGGAAAAAAAGTCAGTACTGCACTCACAACTTCTCGGTAAGTTTGTGATTACTTCTCATTTCTTTCCTAAATGCATAACAAAGAATATCTACCTACCATATCGGATATGGGTGCTAAGAACAATGCCCTGCATGAAGTTAAATTCTCAAGCAATATTAGCTGTTATCATTATCAGCCTGTCTTCTACCTCCTTCAAACACAAGTAGAGGCACCAGAGGTGAAGGTCAATTAATCTAACCACCTGGGTGCCAGACCAACAGCAACCATCATCTATCCACGGATGGATCTGCCTCAATAAGTCAAACGTTTAGCAGCCATGCCTGCGAGTGCAGCAAAACATTTGTTTTCTTTAGAGCATCCTACTGACGATCCATCAGCAAATTCTATTGGCTCTGCCCCCAACATATATCCAGAACCCAAATGCTTCTCATCACTCCACAGCGGACACCCTGGAATGCACCCTCATCTTTTCTCGCCTGGATCATTGTAACTGTCCCCTAAATGGTCTCTCTGCCTGGACCCGGGTCCCCCCTGCGGTCCTCTCTCAACAGCACAGCAGGCAGAGCACTCCTGTCGTACGCCCTGGCCTTCTGGACCAGGAAGAGGTTTTATCCGCCAGCACCAGAAATACAACTTACTAAATCTGTCCATTGTTACAATCACCATCGTCCTCTTTAACTGTGTAACAACGTGATTGGTTGCCTTCCCAACATCCTTTCCTCCTTTCCATCAAAGCTCCGATTCTGCTCAGGGTCTGCTCACCTGTTATGGTTCATTCATTCTCATTCTCTTTCTCTCTCTCTCTCTCTCTCTCTCTCTCTCTCTGACTCTCTTGTTATGGTTCTCTTTTGGTGGTTAACAGACCACTCCAACATTGAGTGTTTTAAAATGACAACAATCGCCGAAACCAGTTTGGCTCAGTGGATAGAGCGTCGGCCTGTGGACTGAAAGGTCCCAGGTTCAATTCCGGTCAAGGGCATATACCTTGGTTGCGGGCACATCTCCAGCAGAGGGTGTGCAGAAGGCGGCTGATCGATGTCTCTCTCTCATCGATGTTTCTAACTCTCTATCCCTCTCCCTTCCTCTCTGTAAAAAATCAATAAAATATATCTTAAAAATTAATTAATTAATAAAATAAAATAAAATGACAACAGTCACTACCTTTGCTCAGAAATCTGCCCCTTGGCCAGAGCTCAGTGCGGACGGCTCACCCTCCCTCCACACAGTGGGGCAGCCTGGCCAGGAGCTGGGGACCCACCGGGAAGACGGCTCACTCACATGGCGGAGAGATGGCGCTGGCTGTGGGGGAGGAGCTCAGCCAGGCCTGCGGGCCGGGAGCCCCGGTTCCTCTCCACCTGGGACACTCATGGGCTCTTGAAGCTTCCTCCCTGCATGGCAGCTGGGTTCCAAGAGCAAGCATTCCAAGAAAACGGGGAGGGCTCTCTGTAGGGCCTTTATTCCCCACCCTCGGAAGTGAGAGGGGTTCGCTCACTCACCGTCAGAAACATGCCCGGGTTCGAGGGGAAGGAATACCGGGCACTGCTGCTCAATGGGCATAGCTTCAGAATCACAGTATAAAAGGGGGATGTAAGAGGGGAGGAGTCATTTGATCCTGGAAAACGCAATCTATCGCAAGGTTCTTGGGCAAGGGTGACCCTCTCCCCTGGCCAGCATTCGGGGTCCCTTCCCTTTGACTCAGGCATGTCCCAGCCAGTGAGAGGCGGGGAGAAACCTGCTAGGGTCTTCAGAGAAAGGCTTTTTTCTCTCTCTCTCTCTTAAAGAGACACACACAAGAAAAAACTGCATGGGAAAATGATACCTGAAACTGGGAGAGCCATCACGTGCCCATTCATGCTGCTGACATTTAGAGAGCGGAGAGAAACGCGCGGACATCGATCTGTGGTGAAGTTCTCGAGGCACTGAATTAATCCTCGAGTCACTGCTCCTGGAGATCATAAATTTTCCTTTATGTTCAAACCAATTGAATCAGGATTTTTTTTCTCCCCCTGTCGTAATCAAAGCAAATCCTGATGGATACAAATAGCTGCCTTTTATTGAGCATTTACTTGGTACCCACAGCACACAGTACCATAACTTTGCCACTGGGCTAAGTACTGCACATTCGTTATCTAATGTAATCCTCCCAGCAAGCCACAAGGCAGGTTCTGTTATCAATCTCTTTTTACAGAGAGAACGCTGAAACTCCGAAACAATGTGATCATTGTCCAGGGATCCCGCCCAACGAGTGGCAGAGCGGAGATTTGAACCTGGGGCAGGAGCCCTGCATTTTACCGTTCTCCAATGAAACTGCCTCCCGTGACTCTCCACAAGCTGTCTGCTTCCACCCCCCAGCACTCCACACCCCACTCGTGCTTACAAATGGATTCGGAGAGCAGCTGTTGCAGCCATGCACTTATGAATCAGATCTACCGGAAGCAGTTGCAATCTTTGCCCGATTCTGTGAAGACGCTTAAGAGCTATCCCATCAAAGCCCGGCCAGATGTGATGGCCCCCGAGGCCGGCCACGCGAGCCGCAGCTGGGGTGGAAAGGCCTGCAGAGGAGAGCTCACTTTGAGTCGGAGTCACCCTACAGCTGCCTCTCCACAGCAAGATTCCAGGTTAGTGCCGGCGTTGCTCACAGACTCCTTTCACATTTTACTTTTCAGTTGGGATCGTCGTAAAACCCAGTTCAGGAGCTTTGCCTGAGTGATGGAAGCACACCTTTCGGAGAACAACAAGGCTTCAGAGCAGTAAGACTGAGCACAGCCATAAAGTGCCCGGAACACCTCTACCCACAGAACCAGGAAAACCACAGAGATAAGGACATCGTTTGAGAAAAACAAAGCAACCAGTAGACGCTTTATGACACCAAGTACACTCACCTCAACTGGGCAGAAGCCCCTGCGTGCTGATGTCGGACAATACGACCCTTCGCCGGATGGTCCATCGAGTCAAGGGTATCATTAAAATTAATAACACCTTGTGGTTTGATTCAGTAAACTGTCACTTCAACTCTAGACCTCGAAGGCTTTATTTCTACAACTCACAGTTTCTTCGTGTTTGACGTATCCGTCAGAACCCTTTAAGTTAAATGTGAACAAAGCCCAACTTTACAAGTTTTTTTTAAAATGAGAATGTTCGTTGCGGGTAAATGAAATGACCGGGTTCCGCTTCAAGATACAGCTGGATCCAGGCACTCAAATGATATCATCAAGACCAGGCCCTCCCCAGGTCACGATGCTGTTTCTGTGATAACTGAACGAAGGCCGCCGTACTTTTACCGCATCTGAAGCCGTACAAGAATCCGCTTCTCTCTCCCCTAAAAACACAGTCACAGACCTCCACAATGTCTAGCATTTCTCTGAGGTTAAAAGTCTAACCTCCACGTTCAGCACCCCTCCCTGAGCCAGGTCGCTTACAGCGCGCTGTTCCAGGCAGCAGTGAGAATCCTGAGATACGCGCACCAGAGCAAAGTACGCAAACAAGCAGTGATTTTACCGCACGGCTTTGAATTCAATAAAACCCAGACGCGGGCTGGCTGCAAGAGGCAAAAATTAAATGGTGACCTTTTCAAAATTTGCTTTCTCCGATGCAAATGCTAGCCCGTGGCTGCAACCAGACATTTATCATGTCTCATTAGTGGATTTCTAGTCCGACAATTCTAAACACCCAGGAAAACAAACCGTGGCCTAATACAGCCGTCCCCAGCCCTCTTTCTTCGCCAGCTTCTTAATGCCCGACTGTTCGTGTGACCCAGCCACATGCCCCGAACACACAAATATACCACGAAGAATGACTGCATTTACACTGCCGTTATTTCCCCCCACCGTCTATGCTGGGGAGCGGAGGCAGAGGCGGGGCTGGGGAGGTTGGAGGGAGGATGCTTCAGAGGAGAGAGGAAGAAACCGACAAAAGAAAAACAATCGAGATCGTGGAGGAGGAAACATCAGGGACTAAAGGATTCCCACTTGTCATGTTCATCATTCTCCACGCTCTTCCGCTCCACGCCCCTCAGAGGATTTCGGGAAGTTACCGAGATTTGCAAATGGTATTCAATTCCGTGGCCGCAATTCGCTATCTCGGCAGAAACTTGCATGCACTCTGATTTTCTGGCAGTGGATTCAATCAAAATTTAGTGAACTAAGCATCTATTGCTCCAGACTGGGATGCTATTCGATTCAAAAAATATTTACTGGACGCTGATTGTGCCAGGGAAACTGTTCTAAGAAGACAGAAGGAGGGAGAGAGGGAGCAGAAAAGAGAGGAAGTGAGGGGGAGGGAAAAGAGGAAAAGGGAGGGGAGGGACAATTAAGGAGCATCTGTGTGATGTGTGATGTGGCTGTGCAGTGCCGTGGTTAAGGTGAGCCAGCCCAACTTTGAACCTCGGCTCCACTCTTCTCCAGCTGTGTGACCCCTGATGAGTTACTGACCCTCTCTGGGCCTTCATGTCCTTGTCTGTAACATGGAGATAATGGCCCATAGCTGTCCGGGCTGTCTGAGGACTCAATCGTGTGCCTGGCACATCAGTCAGTACCCAACGACTGGCCGATGTTATCACTGCAGCCAGGCGCCGTGCTGAGCGGTTTGGGGCCCCACCCTCACCTAACGCAGGCGGCGAGGCACTGTGTGCTGACCAGGCTATGGGGCCGGGGCTGCTGTTCCGGCCTTCGCCCTCCCGTGTCCGCCAGCCATTTCCAGCTGCCAACCTCTGCATCTTTGAGGGGCTTTTTACAGAACCACAGCAGCCTCGCTTGCCATGCCTCACCCCCACCCACTCTCCACTTCCAGGCCTGCTCTAGAGGCAGCTTGATGCTGCCCCCGTATTAGCCCCCCGCCCTTCCCTTGTACCACTCCCCCAGTCTTGGGATACGTGAATAGATGATTAAGGAAGCATTTCCAGAGACCTTTTGCACAAGACGGGCATTAGAGATCAGAGTCCTGGGTGTAAAATGAGGTGGGGGGAGGGCCTGTCTGGATTTGCCAGCCCCTTCCTGGAGCTTCATGACACCATTAATGTTCTAAAGACAAGTCCTACCCTAGCCGGCTTGGCTCAATGGATAGATCGTCAGCCTGCGGACTGAGGGGTCCCGGGGTTCGATTCTAGCCAAGGGCACATACCTGGGTTGTGGGCTCAATCCCCAGTGGGGGGCATGCAGGAGGCAGCTGATCCATGATTCTCTCTAATCATTGATGTTTCTCTCTCTCTCTCCTTCTCCCTTCCTCTCTGAAATCAATAAAGAAATATATTTTTT
>PVJN01024253.1:5817-31443 GCA_004026805.1 Lasiurus borealis | reverse complement strand
CCCCCAGTGGCCTACACAAAGCCGGATGATAAAAACACAGCTCTAGCTTCAAAACCAGCTCTCGGTCTGACCCATGCAAAGAAATCAAATGCAACCCCAGGTAGAGGTGGTGAGAGCAGGCTGCAGAGTCCAGCCCGAGGCCTATTGATCGTTGCTCAGAAACTGGGTCAGCTCTGGAGAAGACGGTCGTTGGCACGGACCTGCGTGAACCCTCTCACCGCACGTGCCCTCAGAGATAAGTAGGCTGCCCCACAGAAAGGGGGCCCAGACCAGAGATGTGTGTCCACTTCCGAGGGTCCCTGGACCAGGTACCGCCCCTGGGTGCCTTAGCGCAGAGAAGTTACTGTCTTACAGGACTGAAGGCCGGAAGTTCAAGATCAAGGTGTCCCCAGGCCACCGAAGCCTTTGGAGAAGGAGCCCTCCTTGCTTCTTCCAGCTTCTGAGCCGGGAGTGTCCTTGGCTTTTGGCACTGACGCTCCACTCTATACCTGCATCTTCCCTCCTCCAGTGTGACCTCAACTTAGCCAAGGATGCCTGCACTAATCATCGCCAAATAGAGCCACATATATTGGGGGCGAGCACCTCAATAGATCTCTCTGAGCAACGTAATTTTTTACCCAGAGCACCACACCAGGTGGGAGAGCCTTGGCTACAAGGCTTGGGCAGGAATCAGTTGGTCCTGGTCTCTTTGTGTCGCTGTCAGGGACGGTCACAGCTTCTGGGTGGCATGGGCAGTGAGGGCCACGCACAGCAGAGAGCGCGAGGCAGAGTCTGCAGCAAACCCTGAGACCAGACCCATCTGCCACGAGCTGCTTTCGGGAACTTCATTGGCCAGTAGCCCGCTCACACAGGTTTCATAAGGCTTTCTTTTCCTCAGCATCCAAAGGATGACATTCTTTTTTGACCGAACAAATATGTGCTGGACAACTGCTCCTTGCCAGCTCCCGTACAGACCCCCCCGGAGATCCGGGAGTTAGCAAGATGCTGCCTGATCCCACGCCGAGCGCCCCGTCTTGAGGCAGAGCGTTTGAGTAGATGGACAATTCCACCCCAGAGGAATCAGCGCTGTCGTAAAGGGGTGTTCTGAGGCCAAGGGGTACGGAGCGGCAACGAAGCTAATCTCTGGGTTACCTTTGCCGTCCACCTTACCACGCTGTCTCCCTGACCCAAAAGAGCTGTCTCGCCTCCAGTCCACAGACACAAATCCGGGCTTTCTGCTGGCAGTAACAGGTGGCCCGCTGAAGGATCACATGCTACTCCAGATGGGTAATGAGGCTCAAAAGCTCTCTCCCGGAGCCTTCAGCATTTCACACCATGGAGCTCGAGATGAAAGGGGACAGTTCGGGCCAAGCGGCCTGCAATTGCCCTGAAAACCACCCAAGCAACACAGCCTTATGGCTCCGTTTTCCTCTTGGTCACAGCAGGCCCGTGGGCCTCTGGGGAATTGAAAGCTCTCAAAAAGGTTCCTCTCGTTTTATGGCAAACAACCCCCCACGCACAGGGAGCTTGGAGTGCCCGGAGGGAGCGACACGCCTGCAGCCTCGGGTTTGAGAGTCCGGGTCGCCCTGGAGAGGAGGACTGGGGAGGGCAGAGCCATCCTGACGAGGCCACCCAGGTACCAGCTGCGGCACGGCCCTGGGCAGCGGCCCGTTCCACAGGTATTTTTATAGGAGGTGACGGGTCTCCCACGGCACGGCCCCGCTCCCGTGGGAGGCGAGGAACAGCTGGTCAACCACAAAAGGACTTTGATGTCGATATCGGTTCTCCCGACCATGAACGCTCAATTCCCAAAAAGGGACACAAAGAGCCAATAAGTGCGTGAAAAATGTCCTCATCCATCTCAAACTCAGGGAAGTGCTTCTTAAAGCAACAGTGGGCTCTCAGCTTGTATTTATTAAACCAGCAGCCACTACATATCTAAGATGATTCTCAAGGCAGGGAAGAGGCAAGGCCATGAGCGGCACCATTCATGCAGAAGGGAGGAGAAAAAAAAAAAACACTTTCTGAGAAAAGAATGAATTGGACAAGACCCTTTAAAAGCGTATAAACATCAGCTCACCTAAAGCAAGCTGTCTTAAAGAAGTAACCCAAATGTGTTTTCTAGAGGAAGATGGCTCTCGTCGAGTTATTTATAACAGAACAAAATAAGAAGCAACGTCAATAGCCAGCAGAATGGAGAAAAAATAAATAAGCCGTGGTATGTTCAGAAGATGGAAATTAAAAAATTACATTTCCGAGACAATTTAATAAATGAGAAAAAAAATATTTACGTTAAAACATAAAATGGAAAGGATAACGCAAAATTACAGCCACCGCTTGATATTAACTATGTAAATAAGAATGTTAAAAGACTAGAAAGAATTATACTAAAAACGTAACAGCAACTCCATCAGTTGGTGGGGTTATAAATGAGAAATTTTTCTTCTGTATAATTTCTAAATTTTCTTTAGTATCCATAGAGTATTATCCTAGTTAGAAAAATATTTAAAATAATTTAACTCGTTTTTAAAAACACATGTGCGTGAATATGTTTAATTACTGTGACACGTTTTCAGTATTTATGAAAACGCAAAGAGTATTTATGTAGATGAAAGAGAAGATAGCGATGAATTCTTCAAAATTTTTACTCAGTAGACCAGCCTTCTTTGTATGAGACAGTTGGAGGGCATAACCATTTTCCTAAGGATTTTGCTGCATTTCAGAATCAACTGAAATGCTTATTATATTTGTCAAGGTCCCATTCAAGTTTCATATCTTGCTGGAAGACTCATGGAAACTCAGTTCACAGGCTCTGCATCTTCCTTAAACCTTTTGGATATGACCTGCTGTATGATTCAATGATGCTCATTGTTTCGGTTCTGTGAGGATGTGTCATCTCTTTGCTGGATTTTGCTGTCTCGGGGGCAGATGTATCAGACAGCGAATGCTGTGTAACAAACAACTCTAAGACTTGGTGGCTTCACCTCACAACTCTGTGAGTTGTCCGGGAGGCTAGACGAGGCTGTTCTTGGCTGAATTCACTCAGGTGTCGGTGGTTCGCCGCCAGGGTGAGTAAAGGGCTACCTGGTCTAGAGAGGCCTCCGTGGGCACACTTGACTTTGCTCCGTGTAGTCACTTAACCTCCAACAGGCTCACCTGGGCTTTTTGTCACGACGGAGGCAGGATTCAAAGATAGTGAGTGGAAGCACACAGGGCCTTTTGAGGCTCAGAACTGGCATGCTCTCGCGTCTGCTCTGTTTTACCGGCCAAAAGCAAATCGCTAGGCGAGCCTACACTGAAGAGGTGCAGAAATACACCCCCTTTTCTCAATGGAGGAGCTGAGGAGCTACATGGCAAGGATACAGGAAGGAAAAACGGGGGCCATTGTTGTCCTGGTGGTTCGCTGTTTTCCAACTCCACGTGGTGCCTGGTCACGAGGCCGGCGATCAGATAGGCACCAACCACTCTGCCGATGGCCAACAGCCCCGTCCCCACTGTATCGTGTGCCCCGCGCTGAAACGCAGGCAGGCTGGGAGCCTGGAAACTAACCACATGCAAGCGCAGCCTCCCGCGCCAGCTGGCTCCAGGTTCGGTTCTGCCAACGGGAGGCACTGCCAGGACGTTGAAAGGCAGGAGGAGAGAGAAAAGCCACTTTGTTTTTACTGCGTTCGCTTCTCGCAGCATCCAGAGAAGCCGCAGGCGGGTATGGGCTCCCGGGTCGTGCCCAGGTGGGAAGGGCCTTGCTGGCCGGACAACGCTCATGGCTGTGGCTCTCGGAGGGGCAGCAGCGGGGCAGCTATCCCGGTGGCCTGGGCACCAGAGGGTCCTGACTCTGGAGGAACGGAACAGAAAGCAGCCTCGGTGGCCCCCGAGATCCTGCAAAGCAGAGCGTCTGGAGCAGTTGCCACTCCCACAGGCCAGTGACACAGATGCCCAGGGACTCCGGATTGGACACCTGAGGTTTCTTATCTGCTCAGCTAGTGAGCAGGGATTGCAGTGGTACCTCGAGATACGGGTTTAATTCGTTCCGTAACCTTGAGGCGTGGGAAACTATGAGACGCTCGAGTCTCGGTAAACGGGTGGGTCGTGTGCAGCCGGCCGATCTGCGCGATGACTCCTATCTCAACTGTTGACTCCTTTTTCTCCCGACAATCAGTTAGGAGCCATCCTGCCACCCGTATCAAACCTGTTCAGTCTGGAATATATGTTACGTGCACAGCTACCCTCTGGGATAGTTTATTGTTGCTATACAGCCTCGGTTTCACACGAAAGCCGACAGCAATTACGAGACCTGCCCAAGGTCAGAGGCAAGACTGAGAGAGCAGGGCGGATTCATAGCCTATGCACTTAAAACAGGGCCCCGGGTTACCATCACAATAGTGAGGTTCCTGACGTGTCTCCCCCTCCGGTGCCCCCTCCTCTCTACTTCCTGTGCTACTTACTGCCTTTATCATCCCTTCTCTTCTGCGGGGACTATTCCAATAGACTCTTAGCTCCTTATCTAAATGCTCCACATGGCTTCAGAGTGAGCTTTCTAAAATGTCAGCCTGACCAGCTACTTTAGTCAATGGTGGTGGAAGGTCTGCAGGGAAAATTTCAAACAACGCAGCCTAGAAATGAGGCTGTGAATCATCTCGCCCCCCGCCCCCACCCCCACCCCCACCCCCAAATAACACGCCTGCTGTAAACCTAAGTTCCAGGTAGGCAGAATGGCTGGGAGTTCCCCCAATACACCAAATCTGCTATAAAGGTCTTCTCTCATCACCAGCAATCCACCTTTACCTGGCTTTCTCCAACTTTTTTTTAAAATATATTTTATTGATTTTTTTTTTTTTTACAGAGAGGAAGGGAGAGGGATAGAGAGTTAGAAACATAGATGAGAGAGAGACATCGATCAGCCAACTCCTGCACGCCCCCCACCGGAGATGTGCCCGCAACCAAGGTACATGCCCTTGACTGGAATCAAACCCGGGACCTTTCAGTTCGCAGGCCGACGTTCTATCCACTGAACCACACCGGTTTCAGCCAACTTCTATCTTGAGATTCAGCTTTCTCTGGATCCCATTCCCTGGGAAGCACCTGGGCCCTTCCAGTCTTTCTGTCCCCTAACCTCTCCCCTCTTCCCCTCCCCCCTGCCCCCACAACCCTCCACCCCCATAAAGCTTAGCTCTGTTCTAAAACCTATCACACTAGAGTGTACTTGTTTATTTATGTAGCTCTCCCATCCACTAAGTGTGTGAGCTTTCTGGAACCATCCTTGTGGCCTACCACAGAATCTGACAATGAGTTGGTGCTGGATAGTATTTAATGGACGGGTGGATGGATGGATGGATGGATGGAGAGTGGGTGGATGGATGGATGGATGGATGGAAAGTAGATGGATACCTAACATGCTTCTTTCTTTTGCTGAAAAAGCTTTACCTCTTACCCACCCCCAACACTAGACTAGACTTTTTCTCAATGCTCCAAATTGGAAGTATCATTGCTTCTATCAGTCACAGTTTCAGAAATGTAAAGATTAATACTCCCGTCGAGCGGCAAATGTTTTCTCCTTAAGGTGCCACAGGAATAACATTTGCTAATTTGTATTTGCATTTGAAATTGAAACACAAATTGGCACCAAAACTATTACACATCCCGGCTAATTAATGTTCTAAAAATGAATTATGCAAATCAAACCGAACAGGCCTCAGAAGCTCTTTCCCTGTGTAGGGAACGACTCGGCACGCGAGCCTGGTTTAAGGGCTGATTCTGACAGGATGGTACAGGGAAGAGAACACAGGTTCTGTCTGGCCAGTGTGGCTCAGTGGTTGAGCGTTGACCTCTGAACCCAGGAGGCCATGATTTGATTCGCGGTCAGGGCACATGCCCGAGTTGCAGGCACAATCCCCAGTGTGGAACGTGCAGGAGGCAGCTGATCACTGATCCTCTCTCATCACTGATGTTTCTGTCTCTCCCTCTCCCTATCTGAAATCAATAAAAAAAATATATTAAGAAAAAAAGAAAGAATGCAGGTTCAGGAATCAGACTTAGCTAGTTCCGTAGCTAAGTTTCATGACACTGTACCACCAGGATGCCCTTGTCCCGCTCCCACTGCCACTCCCTGCCTCCTTCGCTCACACTGACCTTGCCTCAAACACTGGCCTGTGCCCACCGGGTCCCTGACACGGAGGCCCCAGCACAATATGCGTTTTCCATTCACATCCTAGGAATCCACTGAGCGAGCCCCCAGCATTCCTGAGGCCTTGAGAACGGAATGTCAGAACAGCTGGGGGAGGTCATGTGACTGATTAGGTAGCACAGCAGACAGCAGTGAAACTCTGGGCGGCTGTCTGTGTGGTCTGAGGTGCTGCTCTGATAACCTATCGCCGTGACCATTAGCCAGGTCCCGATGGGCCGGGCCAGCACCAGCAGACCAGCTGCGTGGTCCCAGGGACACTGTGGACCGAGGACACTGTGGACCGAGGACACGGGGCTCACAAAGGATCTGTGGGCTCCAACCAGAGTCCAACTGCAGGCCGGTCTAATGGGGAAGTGATGATCAGAAGGAATACACGGATGGGTGTTAAACCCGGAACGCAAGCCGCACTTACAGAGCACCAAGAGACGATCTCATGCAAAAACAAAGGGGTTTATTCAGACCAGCATGCTGGGGCTCACAACATACTCTGAAAGCAGAGCAGAGGCTGAGAACCTCGTGCCTTTGTTACATGACCATTTTATATTGGGGGAGGGGGGTGGAGAGCTGTTTGAACTAAGTTGGCCTATCCTGATAGGCCAGGTAGGGGAGTTGGCCCATCCTGATAGGCCAGGTAGGGGCCGGGGTCTGCTTACGCAGGTACGGGATGTGGAGTCAGGAAGCAGTCTAATAGCAGGTAGGAGTGGTTTTGCCTTATTAGGTTATCTCCCGGCACATTCTTGATTACCTAATGGTGGGTTGGGTAACTGGCAACTCTCTTTGTCTCGTTAGGTGCATAGTCACCTAAGATGGAAGAAGCTGGAAAGAATTCCCCTTTCATGGGTCTCGCGGAGCCAGATAGGATGGCACTGAGAGATGCCAGTTGGAGAATGGTGGCCAGCACGGCTACCAAGACCACACCAGGATGACCTGTTGGTCAGTGTAGCTCCAAGACCTGGCGCCCAAGGTCCCAAGAGAATAGTCATCAGCTTTCCAGGTGTGTCTGCTCAGAGACCAGACACCCAAGGGCATCAGCGCGTTGATATTTCCTTCATGTTTAAGCCTCACTACACACAGTGAGGCCCCTACAGCGGCATGGAGAGGCCTGAGCGCCACTCCCTGCTGGAGGAATGACTGCCGCATGGAGACGGAGCAGGACATGCCGAGTCCCCAAGAGAGAGGGCCACCAGCAGCAAGACGAGGTCCACAGTTCCTCCGGCCAGCCCCCCTGCCCCCACCTCCGGGCTGGGGGAATCTCCCAGCTCCTCGTTGGAGAAGTCAGTGGAGCATCACAGACCCAGGGCGCATTGCAGGTGGATAGTCCTTCCTAGGGACCCGTAGAGACAGGCTCAGCGCCTCGCCCCGCCATGGAGACCATTCAGCTCTTCCCACGCATTCATTCCTTTGATGGAAACGTTCAAGTGAAAGGGCCTCCTTCAGGTCTGATGGAAACGGCACCCCAGAACCCAGAGACAAGCCAGGGGCTCCCAGTCTCAGCACCAGGGAGGGTTCCCGCTGCTGGAGGGAGCTGACCCATCTCACCCACGCTGGTTCCGTGCCTCCGGCACACCGAGAAAAGGAGAGCCTTGGGATTCTCAGTACCACCGAGCGGAAGCTGGCACGGAACTCGGCGTTGAAAGTGGGGGTTGTAAGAGAAACCTGGAAAAGTCTCATGAGTCTTTCTAAAACATTTTTATGGTCAGCATCACGCCATTGCACCCTGAAAGTTAGATACAGTCTGGAGAAGGGGCAACAGCATCAGCCTCAAAGACATCCTGGCTTTCGCCGTTGGATGCTTATGTGGCTTCCAAAGGTCCTTTTATCCTTCTTTTTTTTATTATTTTTTAAAAATATATTTTATTGATTTTTTTTTTTACAGAGAGGAAAGGAGAGGGATAGAGAGCTAGAAACATCGATGAGAGAGAGACATCGATCAGCCGCCTCCTGCACGCCCCCCTACTGGAGATGTGCCTGCAACCAAGGTACATGCCCTTGACCGGAATCGAACCTGGGACCCTTCAGTCCGCAGGCCGATGCTCTATCTATCCACTGAGCCACACCGGTTTCTGCTGTCCTTCATGAAATGTCCATTTCTTCAGCTACACACACACCGGGGCTGCTCACTGACCCAAAGGCGTCTCCATGGCCAGGGTCTGGGCCCTCACTCAGCACTGTCCAGCGGAGTGGCTTTGGCCAGCTGTTCCCTCACAGAGAAATAAGGTCACCATCACACTCATCGCCTAGGATCAGTGAGAGGATTAGGTGAGTCTGCCATGGGCCGAATGTCCGTGTCCCCAAATTCATATGTGGAAATCCTACCCCCCAAAGTGATGATGTTCAGTGAGGGGGCCTTTGGGAGGCGTTTACGTCAATGAGTGCAGAGGTGAGTGAGATTAGTGCTGTTCAGCCAACTGGTCGATCTGCATATTGTGCTTTTATTATTATAGATTTGCATCTCAGAGCTCCCTCACACCTTCAGCCAGGTGAGAACACAGCCAGAGGTCAGCAGCCTGCATGCCATCGGGAAGAGGGCCCTCTACACAACCATGCTGGCCTTCCAGCCTCCAGAACTGTGAGCATTCATCTCTGTCCTTTCTAAGCCACCCAATCTGTGACCCTCTCTCTCTCTCTTTTAAACAGCAGCCTGAAAAGACAGGGTTAATACCTAAATACAGTGCCTGGTGCATAGTAGGTTGTCCTATGTTGACTGTTAGGACTATTGCTTTCTTCAAACACTTGCACGGAAGCACCCGAATGCAGAGTCGAACAGGGCACAAGGCTCAAGGGACTGTCCGTCCACTGGACAGCGTGCCACACCCATACACAGTGCAGCGGTGTGCAGGCAGCTAAAGCCAGCCTGACCCAGCCTAGAGAATTCCAGAATAGGCGGCATCTGAGGGGAGTCTTGAAGGATAGCAAAAGGTGTCCAAGAAGTTGAAAGGGCAAGACCCGATGTGCCAAGACGCAGGGGAGAGAAGAGCAGGCACACGGGGTCTAGACTAGAGATGCGCCCCGAGCAAAGGCATGGTCCAGACTCTATATCCCGAGGGACTGTGAGCCAAGAGACCCCGGTTTTCAGCTCCCCAAACACCAGCTCTGAGCGGGAAGATTCATTTCCCAATTTGGGAAATTAGAGTTTTAAAAGAGATTATACTTAAGGGCCCTCCCAGCAATGTAATACTTACCAGATTGCAAACTCCCAGGAGGCAACTGGGTTTTCTAAGCAGCGACCCTCCTACTGGGGGTGGGGGTGGGGGTGGGAGGTAGAGGATCAGGTTTGGTGCTCAGAAGATATCTTTTACGGTTTCTAAATCTCCCAGTATTTTCCAGCTCAGAAATCCCTCATTTTAGCGGTTCTTTCACAAACAGGTTCCAGAAAAGCACATAGTCACAGGACGTATCAACCCCCGATCTTTATCTGATGTGTTTTCTCATTAAAACAAATAAAAAAAAAATGCCTCTACAGATGAGGTCCCGGCTTTGAAAACTCAAAACCAAAACCCACCCACCGCCTGCATCGCGTGGTTAGTAGGACGCCGCTGTTGGGGGGGGTGGGGGGAGGGAGCCTCCTTGACGGGATGGCCCAGGTCCCTCCAGAGCCGAGGGCGGCCCGGGACCGTGTGTGAGCGCTGCCTCCCTCCCCGGCTCCTGAGCCCGATAAAATTAGCCCGCAAAATGATCTCCATGGCAACGGCAAATTTGTTTCTTAAAGAAGGTTCGAAATAATGCTTTTGGAAGAAACCCAGGGCAGATAGAATATTCTCAGATTACACATAAATGGTGTCTATGCGGCTCAATTAGTTGGATGATTTGGGCCCCCGAACCGGTGATTTGTAAAAGAATGGGCGGCTTTTAAGACCTGCGGAATGGAATGTGGCAGGTGGGGCCCGGCCGGAGGCAGCGGAAGCCTGGACTCTCCCTGAAGTTTGCTCTGCGGATCTGGGGCTCGGGCCTGGGCTGGCAGGGCTTGGGGTGCAGGGAGGAAGGAATGAGAGGTCCGTGGAATTAGGTGGATCATCTGGGGGCCATTGGCGGTGGCGGGTAAATACTACAGGGTGCCCGGGGCAGAGAAACCTGCTCCTCAGGTGTGTTGGGGGGGGGGGGTAGATTCCAGGGCTGGCCCCCCAACACCCCCACTTTTGCCCAAACAGAAAAAGATGATCCCAGACCCCAAGATGGCCCTGCCCCTGTCTGCTTCCTACCTGTGAGCCTTCTTTCTTCTCTCCCTCCACTTCCCTTTCTTTCTTCATCCCCCCCCCCCCAACTCCGTGGGAGGTGAAAGCCATTTGGGAACTTGAACCCCATGTTGCTTTGCTGAGTTTGGGGAGGAGACAGTAAAACCGTGGGCCCACCACGCTGGAGCCAGGCTGCTCCGGGTTCAAGTTCTCCCAAATCTCTGCTGTGGCTCCCCATCTGTGAAACGGCGGTGAGAGCCGAAACCGGTTTGGCTCAGTGGATAGAGCCTAAGGCAGCGGTTCTCAACCTGTGGGTGGCGACCCCTTTGGGGGGTCCATCGACCCCATCACAGGGGTCGCCTAAGACCATCAGAAAACACAGATATTTACATTACGATTCACAACCGTAGCGAAATTACTGTTAGGAAGTAGCAACGGAAATAATTTTATGGTTGGGGGTCACACCACAACATGAGGAACTGTATTAAAGGGTCCCGGCATTAGGAAGGTTGAGAACCACTGCCCTAAGGGGTGGTACGTGGCATCCCCCACACCTCAGTGGTCTCAGAATTTGTTATCAGACGTAACTACTGACAAGAATTGTTTAGAGCCCTAACTTCTATCCCCAGCTCTTGAAAACGGTGAATGGGCCATGGGGACCCTTTGTCTGAGAAACACTTCCATTCATTGACTAGCAAACCCCAAAAGCAAACAAACAAACAAACATCCGTCAAACAGAGGCCAGCGCACCAGGCCAACATTTACAGAGCTCGTGCCAGGGTCTGGCCTGCGTCCGGAGCCGCGGGGAGCTGCGAGCTCTGAGATGGATCCTTCCCCAGAGTCCCTGCTCAGTGTCTACTCATCGCTGGCTGACGCGAGTGGGGAGTCCTCAGGGTGGTGTGTTGGGGGAAACACTGGCCTCACCAAGCGCTTGACCAAAGGGATTCAGAGTTCGGAAGGGGGACAGGCAGCGTTCCGCGCGGCACTGCTGTCCTGCGGGGGCTCCCTGAAGGTCTCAAGAGAAGGATCCCAATAGAATAGTCATCAGCTTTCCAGGTGTGTCCTCTCAGAGTCCTGGTCTTTACTGATTGGTCGGTGCCAGGGCACAGGTCAACGCAGCTGATCCTGATGTCGGCCAGGTGTTGCTTGTCAGGTTTTGTTGCTTTTCTCGGCCTCGAGTTGAATGAAACCCAGCTGAGGCCTAGATGAATTGGATGTAGGTCAGAACCTGATTGTCCTGGGGGTTTAATGCTTAAGGACTATCCTCTCACCTCCTTGTCCATTGATTGCCCTTCTAAGAGGATCTAACCCATTTGATTAGCCACCTGCCAGGGGAGGGAAGGTCAGAGGAGGGTCTGAACCACATGACCAGAGATATGAAAGGTCTGGAGGTCTAACCCGCATGACCAGCAACATGCTGGAGGGAAGTTTCCCTGGGGGGCCAGGTCCTCATTTGCCTAGTTTTGCCTTTTGCGAGGCACTGAGGACTTTCCACCTCGTGACCTTCTGTGTCTGACCCATGGTCCTCCGCTCCCTCTGCTCATGTTCCCGACCTTGGGCCATGCGCAGCCCTGATCTTTGTTTGGTAATGCCAGCTACTTCCAAGGGAACTGGACAAAAAGAGCCCACATCCCAAATCCCCATGTGGTGGTGGTGTCGTTCAAAGAAGAAAAGAAGAAAAAACCCGTTTCTGGAGGACCTCCGAGAATGAGGTGTTTCCCTCCCACAAATCGCATGCCATCCTCACAGCCACCCTTGGCAGAGCATCGTTATGTCTATGTTTTAATGTAAAATAAGTAAAACCCGAGGCCCGGGCAGCTCAGGGCCTGTTCCAGTGCACGGTGAAGCGAGATGGATGTGACCCTGAGACCAGACACACACTCACTCCCCTTTTCTCCCCTTCCCCCAGTTTCCTGGGCTTCTCCTCCATCTCCATTTCCCTGGGCCGCCTTGACCAATGATGGCTCCGGTTTCTGGGAACATTTTTCTCCTGTTTTAAATTTGGGGAGGGGTGATATTTAAATTTTTTTTATTAATTTTTTTACAGAGAGGAAGGGAGAGGGATAGAGAGTTAGAAACATCGATGAGAGAGAAACATCGATCAGCTGCCCCCTGCACCCCTCCTACTGGGGATGTGCCTGCAACCAAGGTACGCGCCCTTGACCGGAATGGAACCTGGGACTCCTCGGTCTGCAGGCCACGATGCTCCATCCACTGAGCCACACCGGTTTCGGCGGGGAGGGGTGATATGTAGCTAGTTGCTGACATTTCCACTGGTAAGCCTGCCCCCCCCGTCTCATGGATGGGACTACCCCAGGAGCAGCTAGGAGGTGGCAATGACGGCTCTCTGGCCCGGCCCTGTCCCCGCCGCCCAGGGAAGGAACCCCTGGCATTGGCCCTCCGGCCCCCAGATTTACTGCCTCTCACACAGCTGCTTGCAGCCAAGGTGGGGCTTCCTCTTAATGGTGTCGTTTACAAGTCAATAAAGCGGATGGCGCTCCATTTCCGCCGCTCCCACCTCACAGGGCTCTGTTGTCTCACCCGCCACCGCCTTTGGGGTGCAAAAGGGGCCGCAGGGGGGTGTGTGGGGGTGCGGGCCTCATTCCTGCCCTTATAACCCCGCTCTCAGCCAGCGGCCCGGCCATAAAGGCCCCCCTCCCGCCCAGGGCAGGGCAGAGTTCAAAGCTCTTGGGGACCGAGCTAACCTGTCAGGCCCGCCCCGCTTTATGGCCCCTGCTCCCCGGTTCACCCAGCCCCCCGGGGTCTATCTCGGGGCAGAGATAAGCTGGGGCTCTGGGAAGCCTCACCGGCCACCCCAGCAGCTTGCCCCCCGCCCTCCCCCCAGGGGTGCGGTTAATGAGCCTGCAGAGACGGCCCTTTGGTCAACCCTCAGAGCAGAGGAGACACTCCCTCTGGGAGCTGGCTTTTCTCTCCGTGACCTTCCCGGGGCCACTTCCAGGGCAAGGGCCAGGGGAAACCTCTGAACTCCCAGAGACTCTCCCTGCGTCCCCCGGAGGCCCCCCAGGCCGAGGTGATAATGAGGTGAGAGGGGATGGCCGCTTAATGGGGCCAGGCCCGGGCCCTGCAAGCAAGAGGGCTGAAGGCAGCAGGGTCGCAAAGCAGGGTGCCGGCTAAGCAGGATCAGAACTGCGCATTCCTTCGCTGATCGTTTGCCCAGGAAACATAACCAGAGCACCTACTACGTGCATGGTGCTGGGGGTTCAGCCTCAGAAAAGAACTACAGCGGTACCTCGAGATACGAGTTTAATTCGTTCCGTAACCCTGAAGCGTGGGAAACTAGGAGACACTGGAGTCGCGGTAAACTGGTGGGTCGTGTGCAGCCGGCCGATCCGCGCGATGACTCCTATCTCAAATGTTGCTCGTATTTCACAGCAAAAATCGCTCGCTCGACGGCTCGTATCTCAAAGTTGATCTTTGTGAAGCTTTTTGTCCGTCGGCGAAGAGATCGCTGGTCAACGCAATAGGAGTTGGAATCTCGTTGAAACGGGTTTGGCTCAGTGGATAGAGCGTCTGAAAGGTCCCAGGTTCGATTCCGGTCGAGGGCATGTACCTTGGTTGCGGGCACATCCCCAATGGAGGGCGGCTGATCCATGTCTCTCTCTCATCGATGTTTCTAACTCTCTATCCCTCTCCCTTCATCTCTGTAAAACAATTAATAAACTATATTTTTTAAAAAAAAAGAGTTGGAATCTCTGGAAAGTAACCATCTTTCTGGGTCTAAGCATCAAACAGGGCAGGCAGCATCTAGCTAAGGCTCCCTTGCATTCAAAAAGGTTGCACTTCCAAAAAGCATGAAAGAAATGCACAGCCTGTTCCTCCTCCACGAAAAAACTGCCTGCAGACCTTGTTGCAGGCTCTGCGCCGAGCACCCAGAAACCAACATCTCTCCTGCCTCCCCAGACCTCCTCTAGGGGGCGTCACAAGAGAGCCCGCACCGCCCAGCAGCGAACATCACAGTCCTGGGAGGTGCATTGGGCAACACGGTCACTCCCATCTCACCAAACGGTGAACCGAGGCTCAGGAAGGCACACTCACTTGTCTGAGGCCGCACCACCGGGGCGTGGGGGAGAGGTTTGCGAATTCCAATCTTCTGACTTGCCAGCCGGCGCTCCTCCACATCCGTACCGGCCCCCGGGTCTGCAGCAGGGACCCCGGACCCCGGGGTTATCACCGGGCGGGCTTCCTGCGTGGAGTGGGTGCTCCAGGAGTATTTGCTCTTGGCGCTCCTCCTCAAGACAAAGGCTGGCCTGCCTCTTTCTAAACCCCGGGCTCACCCCTCTCCGGGTCTTTGATATGGAGTGTTTGTCATCGGCTTGTGGTCTGCAAACAGAAACCCCTAGAAGGCACTGCCCCTGCGGTTCTCCTCTGCCTGCTGGTATTCCAAGCACAGACCTCACGACACGCTGTTAATTTCCTCTAAAAATTTGCAAGCGTGTCCGCGTGTCACTGCGGCAGGAAGACGAAGCCGAGCGTGGGTGATAGGCAGGCCTGAGCTGCTGGCCTGCGTCGTCATGCTGGGCAAATACTGGCCCGGTGCAGAGTGGAGTTGATGCTCACCTTGAAAGGATGGGGGAGGCCCGAGGCATTCACCCCAGCCTCTGCCACTCCTGGGGTCTGGTTTTGCTTTTTAACGATGTGAGTTTCCATCACTCCCCGCCACTCCCGGCCTCCATAGGTCTACCAAGTCCCCCCCAGGCTGCCTTCTCTGCCAGAGCTTCCCGCCATCAGAGTCTCTGTGCCATTGATGTTTCAGATCCATCTGGACGGGGGATTCACATCGATGATGGAAAGCTCAGAATTCCTGGGTGATCCTCCTAGTCCAGCAGGTCCCACGGACCCAGGAGGGATGCTCCCTGCCAATCAGCCAGCCACTCACCTGCAGCATCAGAGCAGTGGGGGTGCGCACACTTGGCCGGAAGGATGGCTGGAGTGAGGAGGGAAGACACAACTGTAAGCGCTGAGAGAACTCTTCTCTCTGGGAGGGCACTGATCACTGCAGCCAGAACCACGGTACGTGTCCGGCCTGTCGCTTTAGGACCTGGCTCGTGAGGTCCTTAGGTTCCTACAAAAAAATATTGGAGAGCTGAAGACAGAAAAGAGAATGACTAGCTCTAAAGCACCAAAAGAAAATGGCAAAGGCAAAGAGGATACCTGTTGAATGGAATGCTACAAACTGCAACCGCACATCATATGGCACTTCATTCATTGTTAAATTTATCACTCGCGAAGATGTCATCACATTCGGAAATAGTTTGTAGCTGTATTTTCACTTTGCATGAATAATTTCCAAATGGGGGAAGGGGAGAGGGGGAGTTGGGGAGGACGGTCGCCCATAGCTAAATAATTTCCAAGGCAAAAGTATAGACATTCTTTTGAGTTTTTCTATTAAAAAAAAAAAAAAAGCAAAACACAAACATCCTTTTATTATACATGAGATGGGATGGAAGTGTGTTGTAACATACTGAACATGCTGTTGGGCGGGTCTTAAGAGTAAGACTGATGCCCTGACCGGTTTGGCTCAGTGGATAGAGCATCGGCCTGCAGACTGAAAGGTCCCAGGTTCGATTCCGGTCTGGGTCATGTGCCTTGGATGCGAGCACATACTCAGTGGGGAAGTGTGCAAGAGGCAGCTGATCGGTGTTTCTCTCTCATCGATGTTTCTAGTTCTCTGTCCCTCTCCCTGCCTCTCTGTAAAAAATCAATAAAATATACTTTATAAAAAGAGTAAGAGAGCCCACAGCGTCGTGAAGTGTCCAGATCATTGTCTGATGGACCCTGATACTCTCTCCAACAGGCAAGCCCCCACCCAGCACTCAGCAAACAGCACGGGCTCTCAGATGTCTGCTCCCCAAGAATGAGGTGCCGTCGTCGCCAAGGGCAGAGCCGGCCAGCCCAGCCTCTGCCCAGCCCCTCTGCCGGGCATTCCTCCGGCTAATAAAACACCGGTCGCCCGGCCCCGGGTTAATATTTACTCCGGACAAACCATCTGGAGTGAAAGGCTGAAGGCCACACTCAAGATAAAACAGTGGGAAGGAAGTCTTCCTCCCGGGTCCATGTTACCTCTTCTGCGGAGGAATGCGGTGCCCGTGGGTGCTGGTCACAGGTGGGGGTCCCTGGAGTGGGGGAGAGACCCGGGCAGTGCAGCAGCTCTATCAGGTGCTGGGAGAACTAACCGCCATTTGGTTCCTTTCTCGACTCCAGTGTCCAGGGCTGTAAAATGGGCTGATGGTCCCCAGCAGGAAATGGGGAGCATCAAAGGAGAGGAGGCTGCTAAGAGTTTCCAAATCTGAGCAACGCTCTACAATGTCAAGTGGTCATGCCTCCTTTGGCCAAGAATTCTTTTTTTAACTTTAGTCTCACAATAAGGGACTCCCAATGGAAATGGCTGAGTTGATAGGGTAGTTTTGTGTGCTAGGTGTTCTATAGGTCTCAGTGACTCAGCCTCCCCCAGTTGCCTGAGGTGGACACTCTTGGTGCACCCCTTTGTGGACTGTGTGCACAGCCTTGTTGTAGTTAAGCCTTGATTGTTGTTGGTATCACTGGGAGGAATTGACCTCCAGGCCAATTGGCTATGAGGATCAGCTGTGTCAACACTGGGAGAACTTCTGTGCTGGAGACAACCTTATGAGACAAGACTGTGCTCAGCTTGGATGGGGCAGAGTCTCAGGGTGGAGCAGACAGCCTTGGCTTCCTGTCACCCCTGCCCTATGAGGCCCCTGAGTCTCAGTGTCCCCCAGTAATCAGTAATCGCTGCAAGCACCTCTGAGAGCAAGCTGCCCTCGAGTTTCGCCGGCTGCCAGACAGTTCAGTTTCTCCCCGAATTGGTCTGGGTTTCCAGAAACTCACCAGAACTGGAGTTCAGCGCAATCGGGAGCTTCCATCTCCCTTCTGTTTGAGGAAGCCAGCTCCCACACACTCAGCCGCCCATGCACTCAGCCATCCATCCTCTCTGCATGCATGTCTCTGTATCTCAGCCTTTTGCAGCTCCTGTGAGTCTCAATGTGCTTTCCTCTTTCCTTCTAGTTGTAGAATTTCCACTCAGCCAGCTTTCCTGTGGTTCTGGATGGTGTCCGTCTTGTCTTTTAGCTGTAGTTTTGATATTGTTGTGTGAGGCAGCAGTTCAGGTGTGTTCACCTCTGCCGCCATCTTGGATTCTCTGCCATAGTCTCTTGCACTCCTGTGTCCTGTCCTCTAAGCCTTTTCCACGCTGAGGCCAGTGGCCTGGGCCCAGGATGCTGCTGGGGACACCTCTCCCACTGCTAGCCCAGCCTGACCGTGCTGCCTGCCGGGTGGAATTTCTGAGACCAGTGCCCTTCATTCATCCTGACGTCCAGCCAGGAGCAGTGTCCATCGTCCAGGGAGCACAGAGGACCTATCATGTCCCCCATTATCCCCTGGAACCCGAGGCCAGGGCTCTTCCTTCTTCCTGAGGCTGCCACCCTGGCTGGGCCCCTTGAGATTGTTGCCCTGGCTCCCTGGCCCGCGTGTCCCCCTGCCCCACCATCATCAGGAGGCGCTTTCTAACAAGAAAGCGCTGCCATCTGCCACCCCGTGGGGGTCCCTCCCTGCCTCCCCTCCAGTCCTGGGACAAGAAGGCCCAAACCTGTTAGCCAGGCCCCGTCTCCTGCTCCTCGCCAGCTGCCTCCCGCCCCTGCCATTTGGCCCACCCACAGGCAATTCTGACCATTTGTTCCCACCGGGCCCCAAATGGGACCCCAGACCTCCCCCCTCAGATAACTC
The DNA here is from genome assembly GCA_004026805.1 of Lasiurus borealis. NCBI lineage: Eukaryota > Metazoa > Chordata > Mammalia > Chiroptera > Vespertilionidae > Lasiurus > Lasiurus borealis. The sequence continues at coordinate 13,350 of PVJN01024253.1, read as the reverse complement.
CTGCCAGGCCTTTCCATGTCCATTCGAGTGTCACATCCCCCGAGAAACCTTCCGGGAACTGCCAGCCTCTGTCCCTACCGAGACACATGCACACACGTATCGTGTGTTTATCACGCTGTACGCATGTGGCAAGACAACGTCCCCCCACTTCTGGCCCTGCTCCCACCCTAGCCCCGGTGCACGGGGAGTCTGGCAAAACAGAGACTGCGCGTGTGGGCAGAGACCTTTCCCAAGGGGAGTGGGCACCGTTGGCCTGGAAAGCTTTGTTCGGCTTGGGGACACTCCGCTCTGGAAATCCTGCGAGGCCACCTGTCTCTGCGCTGCCCCCCCCCCCGCCCCCTCAGCGGGCACCGGAGCAGGGATGGGCCCTGGCTGACCTGACGCTCCGGCTGAGTGGAGCCAGCCCTTGAGGGAGCACGGGGGGTGGGAAACCCCTGAGACTCTTACACCTTCTCCGTGACTTCCAAGGAAATAGGCCCTGGCTTTCCTCGTGGAAAAGAAACTCCCCAGAAAAACAGCCCCCGTTCCCAAGAAGTGTCCTGGGAAAACTCGTCCCGCCTGCCACAGGAATGCAGGGACTCCCCTCCATTCTGGTTCCGTGGCCAAAGAACGGTGGGGGAGCGGATTGTTTAAACCACATCCTCCCCCCAGGTTTGTTTTCCGTGGGTTTTCCCCCTGCGGACTCCCCGAGCCCTCGGGAGGGCAGGTGCGTTGCAAGGCTCCAGGGTGGCACAGAGCGCGATGCTGACCCTGCTACCTGGCCCCAGTGCCCGTGTGGGAGGGGCACTGCCGGCCCCGCTGTGCCACAGATGGGAGTTTCAAGAGCACCATCTGGGGAGAGCTGCCCTAGAGACATCGAGGAATGTGGGTGCTTCCATATCACCCTCTCTCCTGAGGTCCAAATGTGAGAAGGGGGTGGGTGGGGATTTTTTTTTAATATATTTTATTGATTTTTTACAGAGAGGAAGGGAGAGGCATAGAAAGTCAGAAACATCGATGAGAGAGAAACATCGATCAGCTGCCTTCTGCATGCCCCACACCGGAGATGTGCCCGCAAGCAAGGTACATGCCCCCGACCGGAATCGAACCTGGGACCCTTCAGTCCGCAGGCCGACGCTCTATCCACTGAGCCAAACCGGTCTCGGCAGGTGGGGATTTTTTATAACATTTTCCCATCACATCATCAGGGCCTTCTTTTACGGAGGCCGTTTTGCTTCCTGCGGATGCTGCAAACCACGTGCGCGCGTCTTCCTCTCGTTCCTGTGGCTACTCGGAAGCTCCGAACTGAGTCTGGCCCACGTCCAGGTCGTGACCACACCCTCGAAGGGGAAACTCTGTCTGCTCTACTCTCTTCTCCAGTTTCCTCTTCTTTCTCCTTCATTCCTCCATCTTCGCCACAATTCCTTTATTTGCTCACCGCAAACCTGTTTTACCAGCACGTTAAAATCCTTTTGGAAAAAAAGAGGCAAAAGTGTCCTGAAATAAATGTAAAAACCCAGTGTCGAGTTATTAGCAGCTCTGACAACAAAAAACACCTCCCTTCCCAGGACAGGTGACTCGCTCTTTTCTGGCCAGCCTAAGAGGGCCCACGGTGGCTCTCCTGCCCTGGCTCCGTTTTCATGCTTAACTCTTTCACGCCAGTCTTCAAAGCCAGAAGCCAGGACCCCTCCCCTCCCTTCCCTTCCCCTCCCCCCACACCCCTGGAGAAGCGGAAACAAAAGCACCCTGGAGATCATATAGATTACGCTAATGACACCGAGAAGAGAGGGTGGTCTGTGTCCGAGCTCCCAGCTCCCCAAACAACAGGCTTTTGTGCTTGGGAGAGAGATGGGGTGGGGGGCAGGGGCCACTTGGTAAGTTGTATCCACTGGGCAGGGCGGGCCTGCTGGGCTGACACTCCAGCCCGGGAAGGCTCCTCGAGTTGGGTGGACAGAGGGCCTCCAGTCCTCAGCCACCGCTCCCACTGTCTGCCCAGCACCCAAGTAGCCACCCCCGGAACTTTTGAAGACCCCCAAAAAGAGGGTGAGTGAGCCCTTAGGTGGCTGCGGCCTATTGGAATCTTCTTCCTCGAGACCAGTGGTCGGCAAACCATGGCTCGCAAACACAGGTGGCGCTCTGTTGACTAATGAGTTTGCCCACTTCTGCCCTGGTGTAAGTGCCCAAGAAATAGGATCTCTTTAAGAGCAGGTCTTCTGCTCTGTTGGCTAATGAGTTTGCCCACCACTGCTCTTAAATATGATCTCTTAAGACCTGCTCTTAAAGAGATCCTATTTCTTGGGCACTTTCACAGGTCTAGTTTGCCCACACAGACTCAGGTGACTCCTCTCCTCTCCGACAATGTGACGGTCACGTGAACCACATTTGGTACCTCTCCCGCCTGCCTCCCTGCCCTGCGCTGGGCTGCGCCTTGTCCCTCTCTCTGGACAACAGCATGGGCTTCCTCATGCGGATCAGCTGCATCACGGAGACCAGGAGCCCACGGTGGCCAGCGACACAGAGTGTCTCTCCATGTGTGCGTACCCCTCCTCCCAGACACCTGCCAGGTAACTCCTGGTAAGAGGGGCAATGGATATACAAACAGCTGTAGAGCCGAAACCGGTTTGGCTCGGTGGATAGAGCGTCCCAGGTTCGATTCCGGTCAAGGGCATGTACCTTGGTTGCGGGCACATCCCCCCGTGGGAGGTGTGCAGGAGGCAGTTGATCGATGTCTCTCTCTCTTCCATGTTTTTAACTCTCTATCCCTCTCCCTTCCTCTCTGTAAAAAATCAATAAAATATATTTTAACAACACCAAAAAAAAAAAAAAAACCAGCTGTAGACACACAGCTGGGGAGGAGTCAGGTACCACTTGCAGCTCCACGTCTTGCTGTGACATCTCAGGCCCGTGACTTCTCTCTCCACCTCAGCGTTGATGTCTGCGAGATGAAGAGGGTTCTTTGTCCGCGCCTCTCAAATCGGAGCGACCCGTCTGTCCAGGGATCAGCGGCCGGCTCTGGAATGTCCATCAATGTCCCGCTTCCTTCACCGGGAAAGGCTTACTCTAGCAAAGACACAAAATGAGGCAAGATGAACCAAGCGGTACAGTGGTACCTCAAGATACGAGTTTAATTCCTTCCGTAACCTTGAGGCGTGGGAAACTCTGAGACGCTGGAGTCTCGGTAAACTGGTGGGTCGTGTGCAGCCGGCCAATCCATGCGATGACTCCTATCTCAACTGTTGCTCGTATTTCAAAGCAAAAATAGCTTGCTCGATGGCTTGTATCTCAAAAATCTCGTATGTTAGGGCACTCGTATCTCGAGATACCACTGTATGTTGGGTGCGGGGTAGCACGAACTGGGTCAGCCCTGCCATGCCCAAATGCTCTGATCCCAACAGCATTTTCTTTCTTTCTTTCTTTCTTTTTTTTTCTTAATATATATTTTATAGATTTTTTTACAGAGAGAAAAGGAAAGGGATAGAGAGCTAGAAACATCAATGAGAGAGAAACATCGATCAGCCGCCTCCTGCACACCCCCTACTGGGGATGTGCCCGCAACCAAGGCACGCGCCCCTGACCAGAATCGAACCCGGGACCCCTCAATCTGCAGACCGACCTCTATCCACTGAGCTAACCGGTTTCAGCTGCCTTTTTTTTTTTTCATCTCTGTGTTTTGGTAAACTGTTTCTTTCTTTCTCTCTCTCTCTCTCTCTCTCTCTCTCTCTCTCTTTCCTAGTATTCTTTCTATCTTTATGATTTTTCCACCCAACCCATTGGCCATACAGTCTTTCAAATTTAACTTGCAACTTTCAAAGTGCTGTGTGTGGATCGCTCCCCACACCCACACCCCCACCCCCCGCCTCCCCGTTTTCTGGCCTAGAAAGGAAGTATTCCCATGGGAAAAACAGATAAGTGTGAAACAAACGTGGCTAGGGTTCTATCGGTGAGATGTCCAGACTCGTACAAAGAACTTTTTAATGAATTGTTTTTCCTCAAAAAAAAAAGAAGAAGACGTGCAGTATCTCTCCCAGAGGGTGCCGAATCCTTGGCCGAGGACAGAGAGAGGACGCTCCCAGCCCTGGGCCCTCCCAGCCCGCCTTCGAACACAGGGTCCGAGGATAAAGCAACATTTTATGAGAAAGTTTGTCCTAAGAGCTCTGGGCTCCGTGGGCCTGAGCTCGGCGAGGGCGGGCGTCGCCCGGGGTTTGGGGGAGCCGCTCTAGAATCCCTGGGAAGGGCTCCCTTTCTTCTCGGACCGCCTTTGATGACACATGACCCCTGACCCTGATCAATGCCTCCTCCTCCCGGGGCAGCGGAGCAGAGGGCAGCTCGCTCGGAGCCCAGAGGAAGCGCGGGCACGAGGCCCTGACCTCCCGCCCTGCCCTAACCTCGCTGATAATTGAGTTTTCCAGCCGTGCCGGCCAGCAGGCCCCGCACAAAGGACCAGCCCCCCCTCACCACCCTCCCACCCCCACCCCCAGCTCCGTCTTCGCCCGGATGAAACCCCGAGCTGAGGGGCTCAGGGAACACACAGAGAGGGAGGCCTGGATCCGGGGGGACCCGGCTCCCCGAGGCCCACCACCCTGGGACCTCCTAGCACCTCCCCAAACAGCCTGTTTGGGGACGACAGCCTGTGTCCCTCCGATACAACGCTCCCCCAGGTACACGGTACAGAGAGAATCAGCCCATCAGCTAGGCAACAGGTTGCTAAGTGACAAGCAGTGATGGGGACCTGCTTTGCGGGGGGAGGTGTCCACAGAGCAAAGGTGCGACTGGGGTGAGGGCCGCCCTCAGTCTGCTGCTGGGGAGCAAGCAGGAACATGGGTGCACCAAGAGGAGCTGACTCATTGGTTCGCCCAACATCACTGGCCCCCAAGCACCGGGCATACTGGCCTAGGCTCTGGGGCAAAGATATGACTCTGATAACAGCCTTCAGGACCCTCCAGGGTGGAGGCAAACTCCCAGGACACCATCCCCCCATCCAACGGACAAAGGCTCGGACCACGGGCTGTGCCAAGAGGGAAAGGCAAGGATGGGGGGCATTTCCCTACGGTCTGTGGGCACAGTGAGCCAGCACCAAAGGCCGTGATTATCGCCGGGGAGGGGAAGAAGGAAAGTCTGGTAACGGACCATATGAATCCTTCGGGAACATTTAAAAGCAAAGAACTAGCCAAGACCAGTGCGGCTCAGTGGAGAGAGTGTCGGCCTGTGGACTGAAAGGTCCCAGGTTCGATTCCGGTCAAGGCCATGGACCTTGGTGGCAGGCACATCCCCAGTGGGGGGTGTGCAGGAGGCAGCTGATCTCTCTCTCTCTCTCTCTCTCTCTCTCTCTCTCTCTCTCTCTCTCTCTCGTTGCTGTTTCTAGTTCTCTGTCCCTCTCCCTTCCTTTCTGAAGAAATCAATAAAATATATTTGAATGCAATGAACTAGATAGACCCACAGCATTGGATTTTAAAAGCGCACCACCGCACGCGGGTGACAAGCAAGAAACAGAATCGCCAGTCGCTCACTGGCCTTGCTATAACTTTAGTCCGCATTACACAAAGCGGCTGACTTGGGAGCGCTGCTGAGAAGTTCAAGGGTACAAGGCAGATGACCCGGAAGAGTTGCCTGGAAAGAGGGGTGGCGGGAAGTGAGGACGGGAGCTAATTAGTGAACCAGGGGATCAGGTCTCATGAACAGAGGAGTCCCGGGGCCCCTGCCCTGAGTTCCAGAGTCTCCCGATGGCCCCGAGGGGGAGAAGAATCGCAATGAGAGAGTCGTCTGGTTGCAATGACTCATTCCACATCTGACTCTCTCGGAACCAGAGCAGAGGTTGGCACCCTGTGGCCGTGAGTCAAACCCCGCCCATCAGCTGTTTGTGGAAACATGGGCACACGGCCAAAATCAACCACTGACACAGTGCCTACGGCTGCCTTTACATCACGACGACCCCAGAGGTTAGCGTCTTGCTAATGTGTGCTGCAAGGGAATCTCCTCTGTTAAAAGTTTTAGTTTTTTAAGAGCAGGGGATGGATATTCACTCACTCTGGTGTTCATTCAGGCCTTCACCCACACATTCATGTCATCAGTCCATTACATGAACACCTACTTTGTGCCCAAGCCCTGGGGAGACAAAGATAAATAAGATACAATCCCTGTTCTCAGAGGTCACAATCCAAGGACAGGTACACGGGTCAACAGACCTCAGTGTGGTAAGTGAGACATTAGAAACGGGTGTGGCTCAGTGGATAGAGCATCAGCCTGCGGACTTAAGGGTCCCGGGTTTGATTCTGGTCAAGGGCATGTATCTTGGTTGCAGACATATCCCCAGTAGGGGGTGTGCAGCAGATGGCTGATCAATGTTTCTGGCTCTCTGTCCCTCTCTCTTCCTCTCTGTAAGAAATCAATATATTTAAAGAAAGAAAGAAATGTACAGAGGGCAGTGGGAATTCAAAGGAAGAAACATTTGTTCCTGCTTCCGGAGATTAGGGAATGTATCCCAGAGGAAGAGGTTTTTGAACGGGGTTTTGAAGGATGAATAGGAGTTCGTTGCACAAGTGGACATGGGCCATCTTGGTTGATGAAGCCTCAGAGACGGTGGTGGTGCCTGGCACATAGAAGATGATGCTCAGGAACAGTCAGGTTATGACCCATGGAGAGTCAGCGCCAAGAGAAAAGAGGACATCATTGTCCTTCCTCTGGCGCAAACTAGATACACATCGGAACCCCTTGGAGAGTCTTCGGAAACAGGGTGTCCTGGCGAGATCCTGACATCACTGGCTTGAGATGCCGCCCACAAGGAAACTTTTAGAAACTCTCTAGTGACTCCAGGGTGCAGCCCTGTTTGAAGCACCCTCATTCACACCAGTGCTCCTCAAAGAGAATGTGTAAGAAGTCCATCCAGGGCCAGGTCTGGGGAGGGGCCTGAGAGAAAGCTTCCCCAACAAGCTTCCAGCAATGCCCAGGCTGCGGGCCCTGGGACCACAGTGAGTAGCCAGAATCTCTGAGCCCTGGCTGGCTTGGCCCAGTGGATAGAGTGTTGGCCTGCGGACTGAAGGGTCCCAGGTTCCATCCCGGTCAGGGGCGCGTACTTTAGTTTCGGGCACATCCCCAGTGGGGGTTGTGCAGGAGGCAGCTGATTGATGTTTCTAACTCTCTCCCTCTCCTTTCCTCTCTGTAAAGCCAATAAAACACATTTTCAAAAAAAAATAAAAAAATAAAAAGAATCTCTGAGCCCTGGCTGGCTTGGCTCAGTGAATAGAGTGTCAGCCTGCGGACTGGAGGGTCCCAGGTTCCATTCTGGTCAAAGGCGCATGCCTGGGTTGCGGGCTCCATCCCCAGTGGGAGACCTTCGAGAGGCAGCCAATCCATGATTCTCTCTCATCATTGATGTTTCTCTCTCTCTCTCCTTCTCCCTTCCTCTCTGAAATCAATAAATATTTTTTTTAAAAAGGAAGAAAGAAAGAAAAAGAATCTCTGAGGCTGGATTGGCGCCGGGAACTCGCCTGCACCCAGGGGTGCCCTTCCATTCTGGATGCGGGCGGTGCAGGGGGGCAAGGACTGTGCTGAAGGGGC
>PVJN01024252.1:0-31359 GCA_004026805.1 Lasiurus borealis | reverse complement strand
TTCTGATAGAATCCATAGTCCCTGATTGAGGAGTGAAATGGGAGACACTTTTCATCCCTAGAATTCACCATCTAGTGGTATGACATATCTTGCTATTGGTTCACAAGAGAGGGTGTGCCTCACCATGACTCCCAGGGACAAAATGGTTAAACAAAGAAAGGAACCAGTGATCTGGAGCTTGAGGCTTACTTAAAGATTGACCAGGGATCAAGACTTCTTCTCACTGCAAACAAAAGAGCAAGAATGAGGAAGCTAGAGAAGCATGGTAGTGTATCTTTCAGCATTGATCTCTGTGAAGACTGGTCCTTTGGCTACACAGGGTGTATAGGAAAAATCAGTGGTACAAGAGTATGCTATTCATTAACTCTGAGAAATGTATTTAATTTCTCTAGGCTCATCTTTCTCATTTGAAAAATGGAGATAAAGCTACTAACCTCACAGAATTGCTGAGAAGGTTAAATGAGGTTTATTAAAATGTCCTATTATGTTGACTAACACATGAGACACATAATAATTGTTAGTTATCATTATGAGGCTGGAAATCATGAAAGATCTTATGATGCAAGGCAAAGAATTTGAATTATATCCTATAAAAATGGAAACCCAATAAAAGGTGTGTTTTTTTTAATCTTTACAAACTTTTAAGAGTGATATGATTAGATGTGTGTTTTAGGTGGAAAAAAACACTTAGGTGACACTTGGAAGTGGACAAGGTCAGAGAGCAATAAAGGAAGACACACCAGTTTGGAGGCAAGTACAGGGAGTTCAAGGTTCCAGGTGACAAATGAGAGGTGTGTGAACCAAGATATGAGTAGTTACACCATAACTGGCCCCAAATCCCAACTGATCATGTTTATTCTCAGTGGCCAGAATGGGAATATCAAGTGAGCAAAGGAAAGGCTTCTTTTAATTATCTCTGTGTCTCCCAAGAGGAAATGAGTAGTAGTGAAAATTAAAAACAAAACTTTTCTGCCCTAAGCTCCATAAATGAGCTGCAGAGTTTCTACATGGTATGTGGAGAGCTGAAAAGAAGCTGACTGCAGGCCTTTTGCTGCTAAACTTCTCAGAGCCTGAAACCTAAAGGCACTGAACATGAGCACTGGGGAGATGCCATCACTGACTTAGAAGACTTTCCTTGAAGTATTCACCTGAAGCTGAAAGTAGAGGCTAATTCTGATTAAGTGGTGATCACAGATGGACCTGGTATTTAAAAAATCTTTTGTATAATCTTATTAGATACAAACTAGGACTTTCAGAATATTTTTATTAGCAGTATTCTTTATTTAAATTAAATCATGCGTAGACCCACAATATACACTGAGAGGCCAGATTATTATGATCTCTGAACGCATAATAATCTGGCCATTTATGTACTGGCCATTCATACACTATCTAATATCTAAATATTAAATGCCCAGGGTATGAATTGGTGCATAGGAGGGGTCCAGCTAGCCTGACCAGGGGGAGGTGATAGTGGTGGTTGGCCAGCGTGCCTGCTGGTCAAACTCTTGGTTGCAAGGACAATTTGCATATTAGCTTTTTATTATATAGTCTACATACTAAGTGGCCAGATTATTATGCATTCAGAGATCATAATAATCTGGATACTCAGTGTATAAAATTTTCTTGTAACAGCCTCCTCCTTGCACCTTCTAGAAAACAGTTTGAAAATCACTTGTGCAAGAACGAATAAAGCTTCTACTCTTGCTCCTGTTAGGTGGCTCACTTGATTTGAGTATTGTTCCATACGCCAAAAAGGTTGCAGGTTCCATTCCCAGCCGAGATACTTATGGTAGACAACAAACTGATGTTTCTTTCTCATATCAATTTCTCCCCACCCTTCCTCTCTCTAAAAATCAATAAACATATCTTTGAGGATTAAAAAACAAAAACAAAAAACTTCTACCTTTGCATAGGAGGCAGCTTTTTCATGATACCAAGTGGGAGTATATAGGTAGTAGAATAAACTTCTAATATACTAATTGTATATCCCCATCACCCCACCTCCAACCTATTTTTTTCTTCTCTAGCCTTTACCCATGAGTCAGATAACATTAACTCCTAGAGTCAGAGCCAAAACAATCAAATCCAGAGAACAAAGTCACATAGGTTCTAGTCACAGATATTTCAAGCCTAAGAGCACACTTTAGTGAACCCATGCCATTTAAAATAGCTTTGTAAGGTGTGGCTTTTTAAAAATATATATTTTATTGATTTTTTACAGAGAGGAAGGGAGAGGGATAGAAAGTCAGAAACATCAATGAGAGAGAGACATTGATCAGCCGCCTCCTGCTAAACCATTCTAATGGTTTAGCCCCCTTTTTAACCCTTGGGAGTAAGGAGGGGAGAATGATCAAACTTCCTTCCCATCTGGGGACTTCTGAGAGCTGGGCTTCACTTTTCATGGCTAGATCAAGGAGAAAACAATCTGAGAGCAGATATCCATGCAATCACCCCACATTAGCATGGTCTGGCAACAATAAAGTTAAAACAAAGTAGGCAGTGTGGAACTGTAAGACTCTGGGTCCCAAAGGGCCCTAGAGAAGAATCCAAAAGCTTTCTGTCCCTCCAAGAGGAACATGGAAAGTGGCCGAATGAAAGCCCTGTGACTGGAACAAGAATTTCAATTTTACTTCTCTGAGTTGTGAATCACACAATGCAAGTCAAAACTTTAAAAGACTAAGTCATCACTAATATAACTGCATTTACCTGATGTTTTCTGAAGGTAGAGATGGGAGCTTAAGGTAAAAAGATAATAAAGCACATTTTTGTGCAAATATATTCATGATTTGTGGAAATTTGTACCCAAACCACTAATAAAGAGTGTTTTATTATTAACAAATCTCAATCTTTGCTAGAAGTTTATTTTATTAAAGCACACTCAGATAGATAGTAAAATCTAAAAAGAGAAATATACAATGGTTTCTCCATAAGGAAAATTACCGAGCCACAATCTCACCACCAAAACCCCTAAGGCAGATGAGTTTCTGAACTCAGAAAATTTCAGATTTTAGACAAGTAATACTGTATATTATATACTAGAGGCACTATGCACAAAATTATGGGGGGGGGGGGCGGTCCCCTTAGCCTGGCCTGCACCCTCTCGAAGTCCAGGAGCCCTCAGAGATGTCTGATTCCCCACAGGCCTAAGCCAGCAGTTGGATAGCCTTAGTGCTGCCATGGAAGCAGGAGCGGCTCCCACCACCACTGCTACCCTCACCAGCCATGAGCATGAGTCCAGCTTCTGGCTGAGCGGTGCTCCCCCTGTGGGACTGCACTGACCACCAGAGGGCAGCTACTGTGTTGAGCATCTGTTTCTTGGTAGTCTGCACATTTTAGCAATCAGCCATTCTGCCATCAGTCGATTTGCATATTAACCTTTTATTATATAAGATCAACCCCAGAAAGGGCTAGAATAGCACATTATAATCAAACAGAATATGAATATATACACTACATGAGGTAAAAAGTACAGAAAAATGAAGGCAATTAATGCAGTTCAATACAGTTTTAGGAGTCCCTGACATTGGTTACTGGTTGTTTAACTTATGTATTAGTTAGGAGAAGCTAGATAAGTTATGTGGAGTAATTCTCAAATCTCAAAAATGTTTATTTCTTATTCTATGTCTAGCCTGGTCTGTGGACTGCTCTCCTACATACGAACGCCCTAGAAACTCAGGCTAAAAGACATTCTACCATCCTGTGCCTGTACCAGGTGGAATATGTGGACTGCCAATTTGCCTCATCCCAAAAAGACACATGTCTCTTCTACTTACTACCAATTGGCCAGAATAAGTCACTTGGCCCCAAACTATGGCAAAGGGGGATAGAAAACAAAGAAACGCACATAGAATATTTGGGCACTAGTTTTCTAAGTCACAATTAAATAGATTTTAAAATAATTTTATTTTTTAAAGTAGTTCTTTCAGGATAACTTTATGAAATATTGAAGAAAATAGAAGTTTACTTAGCAGTGGTTGTAAGTCCACACATTGTGAATTATACTGAAATTCTTTCTATATCAAAATTCAAGACATAAATTAGACAATACTGAAATAATTTCAACATGAGTTATATATTTGTTTAGGTATCACTCACCTCCAAACTTATTATAAAGTTATTTTATTTACCAAGAAATAATCCTATATAATAAAAGCCTAATATGCTAAGTGTCCAACCATTTATTTGACCATTAGACTGGTTGCTATAATGTCTACTAACCACTAAGGGGCCAGATGCTTTGACCAGTAAATTAGCTTGCTGCTTGGGTCTGGCCAATGGGGATTGGGTGAAGTGGGCTGGACATGCCCTGGAGCTCTATCCCAGTCCTTCCCAGGGACCCCACCAGTGCCTGAATTGGTGCACCAGGCCTCTAGTTTTTATCTATAAACCTTTATCCAATCAAGAAAATGTTCAATGATTATAAAGCAAGCATATGATTATTTTTTCTTTAGTTTTCCATATAGAAAGCAAATTCAACCCAGGTAGGGGTTGAGAGTGTTCACCATCTTAACAATCAGAGTCATCATTTGGAAAGATTAATTGATGACAATATGCTTAATGGGTTGAAGATTATAGGTAAAGGAAGCAGCTAAGTAGCTAATACCAAAGTTCACCTGTGAAGTAATGGTTGTGCGGCATTTCACAAAAGAAATGTTTCACAAACAGGAGGAATCTTTTTTCAGGCCTATAATTGCCAGACCCAATCTAGCCTATAATTTCTAAACTTTATTAGGACAGAAGTTACCATGTAAAGATGATGTTTCTCTTCCAGTGCATTGGTGCCTTCCCTTAAGTCAGAGGAGATAAAGCTGCTGTGGGGCTGACTTTGCCACAACCACAGTCCTGACTCACACTATTGGTAAACAGAGCAGAAGTAATGTCACAAGGCTTGGGGCTTGCTGAGCAGGAAGCCTGAAATAGTAAACCCCAGAGCTTAATTTAGAACCCTTACAATGTAAAGCTTATGAAATAGCCTTTAGCTGCCATAAGGAAGAAAGAGAAAGAGAAAGAAAGAAAGAAAGAAAGAAATAAAGAAAGAAAGAAAGAAAGAAAGAAAGAAAGAAAGAAAGAAAGAAAGAAAGAAAGAGAGGCATTTTCAGAAAATATAAATATATGGTCTTTAATCATAGATTACTTAAAGATGAAAAATGTTGACTTGGGAAAAGCCATATTATTAGTCACAAAGCCTTATGACACTGAATATTTGGCAGAAACATCTTCAATTGTAATGATTTTTGTCAAAAACCAAGGTTTGAAACATCTAAGACTTTATCCTCTTTGTGGTCTGAAATAAACATTGGTTATTTGGGGAGTTTGTTTATTTAGTTTAATTTGGTGCTATTTATATTGGTTTTGAAGTCAACATGCTCAAGGATTTGCAATGCATTAAGAAGTTTTATGAAGGAAGATGATTCTTGGTTTTCTCTTCTATAAGACTCCCCCATTAAAAACCTACACTCCACCCAAATAATTGAAGGTAGAAAAAGAGGGAGGAGTTAACTCAACATATTAAAATTCTATCACCATTTGTTCTTTTAATGTTTTTCTAGGCCCCTAACATTTATATATATATATATATATATATATATATATATATATATATATATATATACTAATAAAAGGGTAATATGCTAATTAGGCCAGGAGACCCTCCGAACATCTTTCTGGACAAGCCATGGTGGTGGGGCTGAGACAGAGGTGGTTAGGAGTAATCAGGCCAGGAGGGAAAGGCAGTTGAGGGTGATCAGGTTTGGGAGGAGGTAATTGGGAGCAATCAGGCCAGCAAGGGCGAAGAGCTGTTGGGGGTGAGAAGGCTGGGGGAGGCAATTGGGGGCAAGCAGGCTGGCAGGCAGAGTGGTTAGGGGTGATCAGGCAGGCATACAGGTGAGCAGTTAGGAGCAGTTTAGGAGCCAGCGGTCCAAGACAGCAGTCACAGAGATTGGGCCTAAACCAGAAGTGGGACATCCCCTGAAGGGTCCCAGATTGGAAAGGGTGCAGGCCAGGCTGAGGGACACACTCGGCCACGGGGCCACTAGTAGGAGAATAAAAGCAAGCTACTGGTCCCTTCTGCCTTTTCTTTATCCAGCATACAAATTCATTTCTTTGAAAATGGTAATTCACATAAGAAACATACAAGTTTTAAAAAACTTTTTTTGGACTTACTGGTAATTCATCTGAGGTTATTTGTTTGGTTGGTTGGTTAGTTTTTGTTTGTTTGTTTGTTTTTTTTGAGAGAAAGAAATAAAAGGGAAATAAATTTTTTAAAAAATGTTTAAGGAAATGCAGAGACTGGGAATCTGGCCAGACACATGAATAAAATAAAGTTACAGTCCTCCTTTCCAAAAGAGCAATGAAGGTAGAGGTCACAGTTCTAGATAAATAATGAAAATATTATTTAAGGCAATAAATAATAAGCAGACTGTTTGTGAACCCATAAAGGTCAAGTGATGGTTCACTAGAAAGATCACATATGTACTAAGAACAAGTCATATGAGACTGAGTTCATTTCCATTTTGAAATTCAACTAGTGAAAGAGCATGAGAACTTCCTAACTGGTATGTATCTAGATTTCATTTCAAAGATATGCTATCTTTCATAATCTCCATGAATACTGATAAAGAAGTGTGGGATGTTGCCATGGGGACCTAGATATCACGGATATCAAATTTGCATACATTAATTATAAGTGCTGTTGACTGAGTTAGCTCTAAAAACACCTCAGCATGATGAAATAATGAGCTATATGTTAAAATGTATTTATGTCAAAAGTAAATAAAGCCTTGTTTTAGTATTTCTCTCATAGAAGCTGGGGCAACTTTAACTTTTTAACTTTTTATCTATTATATTGGTCTCATATTTTACCAATGTGTTATTTACCACTTAATTGTCTTTTTTATTGTTTATATCTTAAACAGTGAAATCTAAATACTTCTCCTTCACAATTGTTTTAGTAGTTTTATATTTAGAATGACGTTTCTCATCTATATAGGTAAAAAATTACTGTTACTTCTGCTTTTTCAAGATATCTCCAATTTATCTTTGTGTATAATGTGAGGACAAGGTTCAAATGTATTTTTGTTTAAAATACACCTAAATATTTTAAATAACCAAGGCTCCCAATCATTTATGGACTAATCTATCATTCTCCCCTTTAATTTGCAGTGTTTTCTTTATCCTCTATGATGTTCTTGTTTTGCCTAAGATCTGCTTATTGATTATCTTGCTAAAAGTATTTTTGTTGTTGTTGTTAATCCTCATCTGATGTTATTTTAACACTGATTTTTAGGAAGGGTAGAAGAGAGAGGGAAAGAGAGAGAGACGCATAGATGTGAGAAGAACACATCGACTGGTTGCCTCCTGTACAAGACCTAACTAGGGAAGAGTCTGCAGCCAAGGTACATACCCTTGATGTGAATCGAACCTGAGATCCTTGGCTCTGCCGGCCGATGCTATATCCACTGAGCAAATCGGCTAGGGCTTGCTAAAAGTATTTTAAATGTTTAATTACAAAACAGGAAAAAGAGGACTTACCAGAGGTTGGGAGGAGAGAAAGTATGCTAGAAATTTACCTTGTAATTCTATCCAATTTTAATCTCTGTGTTAATATCAGCAAAGGAAACTATGGTCCTTGTTCTACCTTTCCCCTAACTGTCCTTGAGCTTAAAAACCTTACTTTAAAGCAATTGGTATACTGTTGGAATAGCAGCTATCACCATGATATGATTGGTGTGATGTCCAGGAGCCAGAAAGAACTGCCAGTTCCACCTGGCATTATCCTACCTTAAGTATATAACCCTGGAGTAAGAGTGGTGGGACCATTGTCATCAGAGTTGCTCAGAGCTGTGTAAATTCCCAGTCTGACACATCCTGGATATGTGTACTAGGTGTGGTTCTAAGCATCTATTTGCTCAACAGGACATGAAATAATAACAGCTATGTCACTGGATTCTTGGGAGAATTGGATAAAACAATGTATGGATGACAATAGACAATGCTGAGAGCACGGTGATATTCAAAAAAGATAGCTCCCTGCCCCTCTCCTAACTGCCTCTATCCAGCAAGAGCCCCACTGGTGTCTGAACAGAGTGCTAATATTCCATGTCCTTTATTGTGCAAGTGAACCAAAACAGGACTTTTACTAAGGAGGGTTTTCATACAGGTTTCCTAGTCATCTTCTCTACTGATCCTTGCCCAAAGTCAGCTTCTGTGGAAACTACTCACAAGGTTCAAGAGAATGATTATTGGTCTTATGCCTTCCTCCATAATTTTGTCCATTGATCCCTTTCCATCTATCCTTTCTCCTGAAGTCTGGCAGACAATTGGCTCAAGTGCATAACGAAACATCCCCGGAATAGGGGCAGTGGATGTTCAGAGTATATTAGTAGTCATCTAAACCCCTCTCCTCCCTGTTCTTTAGGGTCAAAGCCAATCTAAAGATCACAGGGAGGCTATCTGAGCCAGACATCGTTTATCATCAGGCAGTGTGAGAACTCGATATAATGTACTTCAGGTCACAGAATCAGTGAGTACTGTGCCAGCAATATTAACCAGAGTTACTTTTTCTAGAGACTATAAAATCAGATGACTGTTAGGCATTGACCATTAGTAATGCTTGAGGCCTCAAAGTTTGCAATTCACAAGAAAGGACTAAGAGATAGATAATTGATTGTTATAGTAAGGATCCTAGGAAAAAGTGTGGCAGTGGGTAAAAAATACCAACAGGGAAGGGCTTAAAGGGAAAAAATGCTGGAAATAAAAGAAGGGAACAATATTTATAAAGGAATTGTCCCTATGGGATAGTCCTCCCTGTTCCAAAGCCAAACAACTGAGCCTTGGTTTTGTGGGAAATAAGAGCTATACAGATATGCTGTGGGCCAGGTGCCTGATTTTCTCTCTCCCCTCTCCCCTTAAACTTGTAGAACTTTAAGAAAATTACCTAAACTTTCCAGTAAAAACTCATGTGGGCCTGCACTGGGGCTCATTATGGTTTCGGTTGAGGGAACGTGAGTCACTAACTCATGATTGTATGAGGGCATCACTAGCCTCTCACTGTGGACCGCTAAGCAGTGAGGAAAAATCCAACTGCAGCTGATGGCCTGGCTGAAGACACACTAAGAAAATTCCTGTCAAATGGTAAAGGGGCAGGCCTGCATCAAGCCAAGTTGCTCCAACATATTGGTGATGGCTCATTCTCTAGGGAGTCGCCATTCTCCCTCAGACAGAGTTAGTTGTTCTCTTCCCCAACCTCAGAAATTTGGAAATGCCAGTTCCTCTGGCCTGGGCCCAGGTGCACCATTTCAAGGCTTCACCTTCCCAATTACCTGCCATTACTATCTTAGATTCTGTTTCAGAAACTTTCCCTGGGTTTTTCTCCTGGGATCCAGCCTTTACTTCCTAATTTAATTCCCTTCAAGCAAGGGCATCCATCCCCACCAGCATTTCCTGCCTCCCAAGCCCCCAGCTCACACACTCCATTTCTTAATTGTCTCCACTATTAGGATTTTTCTGGCCAGCTGTTCCCCTAGCCCTAATAGAGTAATTTTCTTGCATTGCCTCCTCACTTCTTCCCACCCCGCCTCTGCAATTTAATTCACCAACTGATTTAAATATAAGGTCCATGAAGGTGGGATGTGGGGTCTGTCTTGCTTACTGCTGTATCTTGAGTGTCTGGAATAGTGCCTGGCATCTAGGAAGTTGTCAGTAAATATTTATTGGACTAATTAACAAATCTCACTGGGAAAAAAAGCCTTTCTTTCCACAACTTCTTTTCTAGTATTAGTAGCCATCCTTTCGCCACAAGGTCCCCATCTCCTGACCATGATAAACCCAGAGTCACTTCAAAAACTTGGAGGTCATGTTTATATTTTAAAGAGAATCAGTCCTCGAAAAGCTATTTTGTCTTCTTATACACTTTTAAATCCCTAAGATCCCATATTTCTATACCTCACAAATATATATTATCAACTCTAACTTTTGGGAATGAAAGCAACATTTCTTAGTCTGTAAACCTTTGGAGTAGAAAGGAGAACTTTGAAAGGCAAAGACTGGGTGGAGCTGATTAAAAAGGGAAGCACAGGGACATCGCAATAATGTCAACAATAAAGAAAAATTAAAAGAATAAATATCCACTCAAAAATAAATTAAATTTTTTAAAAAGGAAGGCTTTGAGAAAAAGATTTATTTTCCTGCCTGCATAAACTCAAAGGGTGACTCTGATTATTTGATGATATATTCTTTTAACTACCAAAAAGGGAACCAAACATTAAGAATTTGAAACTATTAATGAGCATGAAGTGTTTTTTGCTGCTGTTGCTTATATTTTAGGTTTCAGCATTGACATAGCAGTGAGTCAGCTCTGGAGCCCATGAGCTCAGCCACTAGTACTTGACTTTGAGAAAATCATTGAAGATGGTTGATGTGAAGATAAAAGATAATGTATATAAAGCAAATGATGCAAATAAAACCTGGTATATAGTAGATGAACAATAAATTATAGTTACTATTTTTATTATTTCTATCATTTCCCAAGAGATTATTTATGTCCTAAAATACAGTGCCTACAATTAAGGTCAGAAGCCACAAGATAATGTTTATGGCCTGAGCAGTAGAAATCATCTTGTCTCCTCTTTTTATTTTACCAAATTAGAGAAAGGTTATGTCCAAAGTCTCCTTGGTTTTCAATTCACTAATCATGTTTTAGGAATAGTTTAACTGAAATAGAAATAAGTCTTCTTTTCTTATTAAATACAATAGATTTGATATCTGTTTTAAAATACATAAGTAATTAACACAAAATGGGCCAAAAATAAGTTTACAGTTGTTCATATGGAAAATAATATACTAATTAACAAATAATAATACAGGAATAAACATGTACTCAAAACAATAAACCTACTTTCCCCCCATCCTTTATATAGAATGCAAGCTAACAATCTAAAAAGATGATACCAAAGGGTAACATTTTGGTAACTTTTCATTAATACTTAACTAGTAGTGTTATCATAGTTAACTAATTATTAAAGAAAGGAAGCAAAGAAAATCAAACATAATTAAGCTTAATAAAACTGGAGAGCATGAGCCTGTTTGCTTTACCAGGAAGCTACAGTTTCACACACTTGCCCTCCAACCACAGATCACCAGGGAAGGAATAGAACAATGAAGGGGAAGGTAAGCACATGGGCAACAGAAGTCAAATAGCACAGGGGGAGGTACTTGAGCATAGAGGACTGTCAGTCTAACCTGGGGAAAAGATCACTGGCTACAGGGTAGAACCAATGAAAGCCCAGAGATGCTTGGGAGGGAGGTTGAAGTTTGGGAAGTTGATTGATTATTTTGGAAAAGCACTTGGTTCCTACCAAGTTCAAATATATATGATTCCAGGTGAACAAAAATGTTCTCTCTTTTCTCTCTCTCTCTCTCTCTCTCTCTCTCTCTCTCTCTCTCTCTCTCTCTCTCTCTCTCTCTCTCTATGCCAGATCCAAAAGACTAAGATGAAGCATAAACTCTGGACAATGGCTTTTATTTTGGCCCTGCTGAAGATACAGTTGGACTTTTTCCATGGTGGGATCAAGGGAAATGGGACATTGGTAGCCCAGGGGTAGCCATCACAACCTCCAAACTTGCCACCACACCACAATCTCCCCTGCATGGATCCTTGAAATGCTTTTCTCCATATCCTGTGGAAGAGCCTAATTTTTCAATGATAACAATAGTGTTTATTTTAATACCAAATCTTGATGACTCTTTCAACTACTTAAATTATTAGTTTGAGTCCCTTCTTTGACATTTTAATCAAATCAAGGATCTAGGGCTTCTGGTTCTCTTAGTGTCTTTTGATGGTGCTTTTCAAAAAACAAACAAAAAAAACTTAAAGTTTCCCCCCTAAATTGAAGAATAGGCTTTAATTTTCCCTTTTCCCCCCTCTCTTCTACAGCCATAGGAGCATCCCTGTGTAGGTACAGTCTAGTGACCAACAGCTTAGTTCTATTAAGATCCCCATGGAAGTCCTGCCTCTGCAACTAACTACAGTGGTACCTCGAGATACGAGTTTAATTCGTTCCGTAACCTTGCTCATATATCAAGTTGCTCGTATCTCAAAGCAAATTTCCCCATTGAAATGCCGTAAATCCATTCCAGCCCCCAAAATGCCACCCCAGTTGTTCTTGTTACGTGTTTTTGAATAAGAAAAATGTATTTATAAATGACAAATATTTTTATTAAAAACTTAATAAAAGAGAATGTAAAGGAATAAACTGGTTTTATAAAGTGTATTTACCTACTTGTTACACTCTTAATGCTACACTTTATCCCTAAACTGAATGTAACTTAACTAATCTTCACTGAACTTAATTGCTACTGGTCTTGGCATTTTGGGCTGATTTCAAAAAAAAAGGGGGGGTCAAGGAGGTTTGCCTCTTCCTCCCTTTCAGAATGTTTCTGAAATGGGTGAGGCAAGTTTCATTGAACAGCTCTGATGCACAACCAGTAGCAACTTTTTCGGGTTTGTTTCTTTTCCATGAAGTGTGACACCCTCTCCCACATTCCTAAGATCTCCTTTATCTCACTTATAGAGATCTCCTCCACCTCTGGCTCCTCCTCGAAACCAATTTCTTGGAGAACCTCCGCATGTTGCTAAGACTGCAACTCTTGTAACTCCTCCATGGTGAGTTCCAGAGAGTGCTCCTCGACAAGCTCATTCACGGCTCTCTCATCCACCTCCAGGCCCATGGATTTTCCCAGAGACACTATCTCCTCCTCCACTGGCACCTCAGGTTCGAATCCTTCAAAGGTCCTTTCAGCTACAGCCTCAGGCCACAGCTTCTTCCATGCAGAGGTCAAAGTCCTCGTTGTAACACCCAGCCAGGCCTGATCAATAATTCTGAGGCATATCACGATGTTAAAGTGGTTCTTCCAGAACTCTAGAAGGGTGAGGTTTGTGTTCTCTGTCACCTCCAAAGCAGCACCAAACAGGTGCTTGATGTACAGCTTTTTAAAATTAGAAATCACCTCCTGATCCAATGGCTGCAGGATAGGAGTGGTGTTGGGAGGTAAGTAGACAACCTTTATAACCTTGAACTCTTCGAGGAGTTCATCTTCGAGGTTCGGTGGGTAAGCAGGAGCATTGTCGAGGACGAGGAGAGCTTGCATGGTTAGGTTGTTTTCCTATAGATATTTTTTAACAGAAGGGCTGAAAACCAGGTTTACCCACTCCACAAAGAACTGCCTGGTGACCCATGTCTTCGGGTTTGCCCTCCACATAACTTGCAGTTTATCTTTTAAAATCTTATGTGACTTAAAGACTCTGGAGTTTTCCGAATGGTATACGAGCAGAGGCTTGATCTTGCAGTCGTCACTTGCATTGGCGCACAGTGCGAGAGTCAGCCTATCCTTCATGGGTTTGTGGCCTGGCATCGCCTTCTCCTCTGTCGTTATATAAGTCCTATTCGGCATCTTCTTCCAGAAAAGCCCTGTCTCATCACAGTTGAAGACTTGCTGGGGGATATATCCTTTGGCTTCTATCAGTTCAGAAAAAGTTTTGAGGTAATCCTCAGCTGCCTTCACATCCGAACTTGCTGCCTCAGCATGCCTGACGATGGAGTGAATGCCGGACCTTTTCCTGAAGTTATCAAACCAGCCTCTACTGGCTTTAAATGAGTCTTTCGATGCTTTGTCCATGGAAGTGCATGGGGTCTCCTCCAGCAAATCACCGTAAATCACTCGCACCTTCTCGTATATGATGCCCTGTGTTAATGTATCTCCTTTAAGCTGCTTCTCCGTCACCCACACCATCAGTAGATTCTCCATCTTTTCACGGAGAGAGCTACGGAGCTTAGAAATTATTTTAACGCCCTTAGCTGGCGTTATACCCTTTATCGACTCCTTGTGTTTAAGCACAGTGCATATCATTGAAGTACTATGCCCGTACTGCCTTGCCAAGTCAGCCACTCGCACACCTTGCTCATATTTTTCTGATTTCACACTTTAATTCAATAGACATCATCCTCTTCTGAGCACTGACCTTTCCACTCGCTTTCTTTGGACCCATGGTTATAAAAAGAAATGTGATAAAGTACAGTGGTACCTGGAGATACGAGTGCCCTAACATACAAGATTTTTGAGATACGAGCCGTTGAGTGAGCGACTTTTGCTTTGAAATACGAACAACATTTGAGACAGGAGTAATCACGTGGATCGGCCGACTGCACACAACCCACCAGTTTACTGCGAGTCGAGCCTTTCATAGTTTCCTACGCCTCAAGGTTCCGGAACGAATTAAACTCATATCTCAAGGTACCACTGTATGTAAATGCACAAAAGATGTTTCGACAACGAGGTAAACAAGCACACTGACTGAGGCGTGGGAAACTATGAGATGCTCGAGTGGCAGTAAACTGGTGGGTCGTGTGCAGCAAGCCAATCCATGCAATTACTCCTATCTCAAATGTTGCTCATATTTCAAAGCAAAAATCGGTCGCTCCACAGCTCGTATCTCAAAAAATCTCGTATGTTAGGGCATTCGTATCTCGAGGTTCCACTATAATAGATCTGTGAAGCCTGGAGCAATGATGTTCGTCTATGAGATTCAATGCCTGTATCTCTAGAAATATATGGCCACTAAACTCTATTGAAGTTCTGAGAATCTATGACTTCATGATTCCTTGCCATGCCAAGTGTTACATATAAATGAAGGTAAAAATGATCAACTCTAAAGTTAACAAAAAATAGTAATAAATAGAAAAGTAAACTCAATAAAAATAGTCTTCTTCAATAGATAATCAAAATGTAACAGAAATACCTGAAAGACTCAACTTCTCGGAGCCCAATGATGAAAAACTAGTATGTTTGGGGTTGCTTTTCCTCAATTTCCTTTTTCCTTTTTCTCATTTTTTTTTATTTGTCTGTGTCTATGTGCTTTGTCTCTCTGAGACTGTACATTTCTCTAGGAATGAGAATAGATCTTTTCCTAGCTCAATGTTTATCATATAATAATCCATCTCACCTACTGATTAATAAAATCTGCCTTTTTGACAAATCTATGCAGATCCTATTTGACAGCATTATAAAAAAGTACATATGAAATGTATTGAATAGCTTAACTTTCTTTTTTATCATTTTTATTTTCAATTACAGTTTACTTTCAATATTATTTTGTATTAGTTTAAGATATACAGCATATTGGTTAGATATGCTCCCCCCAATATTTCCAGTACCCACTGGGAACCATACATAGTTATTATAAACTAAAGACTCATTGCATGAAATTCATACATGGGAGGTTGTGTGTGTCCTTCAGCTCAGCCTGCATCCTCTCCAATCTGGGACAATCCAGGACTGCTCGCTTCCAACTGCTCACCTGCCTGCCAGCCTGGTTGCCTCTAACTGCTCTCCCCTGCAGGCTTGCTGGCCCAGTAACTACTAACTGACCTCCCTAACTGCCCTCCCCTATAGGCCTGGTTGTCCCCAACTGCCCTCCCTTACAGTCCTGGTCCTCCCACAACTGCCCACCTCTGCTGGCTCTGTCACCCCTAACTGTCCTCCCCTGCTAACCTAATTGCCCTCCCCTGCCTGCCATCTTGTAGTGGCCATCTTGTGTCCACACGGGGGTAACCATCTTTGTGTGTTGGAGTGATGGTCAATTTGCATATTACTTTTTATTAAATAAGATTATTGACTCTATTCCCTATGCTACATTTTACTTCCCTGTGACCATTTTGTAATTGCCACTTTGCACTTCTTAATTTCTTCACCTTTTTCACCCAGTCCCTAAGCCCCCTCCTTTCTAGCAACCATCAGTCCACACTCCAAATCTATGAGCCTGCTTCAAAGATTTGTTCATTTATTTTTCAACAGTTTAACTTCCATTTGGTAAATGGAGGCAGAGTTTCCATGGTTTACTTTTTTATTTGGGAAAGCTATTGGATAACTTTATCTTGTTCCAGAATCTATGCCAATTGATATGTACCAGTGAATTCCAGGATTTGTGCTTCACACCCACATATTTTTTATTGGTTTAAACACATTGTAATTGCTGATATAAAGTAGACTTTATAACCTAATGAAAAGCTATAGAGTTTAAAATGCTCATATTTTAAAATGTATTCAAACAAGCAACCGAAGCTTTTTTTTAAAAAATAGAAAAAGTTACTAACTCCCAATTCTTGTTAAACTCCTGCATCTAATTTCTCCATTCTCATTTTAGGTTGTATAGTGCTGTTGGGAAAAAAAATTTATAGACCCATACTCAAAAGCCTTCTGAAATAACAGAATAAAGATCAATAATAAAGAGGGATACAACCTGCAATTCAAACAATAAGGGATAATATAAAAAAGTAAAGCCAAAGTAAAAATTTAACAGTTGTTTAAAAATCCATATTCCTGCCCTAACTGGTTTGGCTTAGTGGATA
Source organism: Lasiurus borealis (assembly GCA_004026805.1). Classification (NCBI taxonomy): domain Eukaryota; kingdom Metazoa; phylum Chordata; class Mammalia; order Chiroptera; family Vespertilionidae; genus Lasiurus; species Lasiurus borealis. The sequence continues at coordinate 14,953 of PVJN01024252.1, read as the reverse complement.
GAGCGTCGGGCTGTGGACTGAAAGTCCCAGCTTTGATTCCATTCAAGGACATGTATCTTGGTTGTGGGGACATTCCCAATAGGAGGTGTTGTGCAGGTGTGCAGGAGGCAGATGATCAATGTTTCTAACTCTCTATCCATCTCCCTTCCTCTCTGTAAAAAATAAATAAATAAATAAATAAATAAATAAATAGTAAATAAATAAATAAAATATAAAAAGAAAAATCCATGTTCTTTACTAAATTATTTCTGACTTTCATTACTATAATTAAATGTACTGATTTCCCATGAACATCAAAGACAACAGACAGATGCTAAAGTGCTTGAGAAAAAATTTGCTTTCAGTTTGGATATTGCAATACTCAAATTTCTGCTTTACAGAAATAAACAAAGACAAAGTTCAAATTTCTAGATTCATCTATGCTTATCACCAACTTGGGAGTTGAGTTCCTCATTGTCATTACCATTCTTTTTTTATTATTATTATCTAACATTCTTTATTAATATTTTTTTATTTTTTATTAATGTATTACATGTATTCATATCTTCCCATTGCCCCCCCACTCCCATGCATACCCTAACCCCCCAGTGTCTTGTGTCCATTGGTTATGCTTATAGGCATGCATATAAGTCTTTCGGTTGATCTCTTATCTCCCCACTTCTCCCTAACCTTCCCACTGTAATTTGACAGTCTGTTTGATACTTTACTGCCTCTGTATTTATCTTTTTGTTAATCAGTTTATAATGTTCTTTATTATCCATAAATGAGTGAGATCATGTGGTATTTTTCTTTCACTGATTACCATTATTTCTTGCTGTTGCCTTTTTTCCCCCCAGATTCAAATCCAATTTACTTTGTTTTTCTTACCAATTAATTTAACCTGTATGACAGATTTTTGTAGTGTCATACTCATCACTTTCACAGGCATGCAGTGAAAATTTGGGAAACTTTGCAGACTTAAAGAATACTAAAAGAAAAGGTATTTATGGTGATATAGTGGAGGTAAGTAAAGAGACCTTTGAGATAGGTATGAGTTCCTAGGATCCTGGAAGACACCCAGATATGTAAAATAACATTCAACATTGTGCCCTGTGGAATCCAATTAATTGTAAACTAGCTCACCTACATCCTCAACTTCTCTTGAATTTTTCATTCCCTGACTTTGACCTGACAGCAGGTCAAAATTCTCCCAACAATGTCTATTCCTGCCACTCCACAGAATTATTAAACCTTAGGGGCAATATACTCTTACCTCTTCCCAGGCACTCCCATAATGGCTCTCAGGAGTATCTAGCCTTTTGAAATATCCTTACCTGGCTCCCAGCTCCTTCCTCCATAGAAAATTATTGCTATTTTATACCGGTCTCTGAAGCCTTCAGTAACTCTTGCAATTTAGCCTTTGGTTTACAGTCATCATCCAATTTATTTAAAGCAATATCTTCTTAATCTCAAAGGCCCTTTCCACACTCCAACCTCAACATTCTAATATCTCCTCTGCACCTCCTCTAAAGCATGCACTTTTATCCTGGGATCTGTTTTCTGCAGAATTGCTCCCTTAGAAGGTTTTTTAGTCTAAATTTCCCTTCTTTGGTCACAACCTATTCCACCTCCCTTTCACATAATTGAAATTGCTTTTCAATCACCCTCTATCACACATTTCAGCATGCTTACTCCTCTATTTCCTCCATTACCTCATTACTTTTACTTGCCTTCTTATCTACTCTCAGTTCTGATAATGAACAATTTTAATATTTTTCCCATTAGTACTTCTGTGCCTTCCTTTCCCCATAGTGTTTATTATCTAACATTCTTTTTTTGTATATTTTTTTAAATTTTTTGAAATTGCTATTCAATCACCCTCAATCACACCTTTCAACATGCTTACTCTTCTATTTCTTCCATTACCTCAATCATGCCCCAGCTTAGAACAAATTTGTCATTCACTTTCTCTGCTCATGTAAGAGGCCGCTGAATATTATTTAAGGAAATCTTAAACTTGGCTCACTTGTTTTTCATTCCAAAATCATATTTTCTGACTTTAGCTAAGTCCTCACTGCTTCTCATATTTTTGGAATTTATCCCTGAGTAAGCCTCTATCACACTTATACCAAATTGTTATCACTCACCTTAAAGTCTACCCTTCTCATCTTCTGTTTCCTTAATAGTCTTATGTGATATGAATTTAATCAATTTCCCTTCTCTGGACTTCAAAATTTCAGCATATATAATCCATTTCCTCCTCCATTACTCTTTTTTCAAAAGATGGCATTTTTATCCTCGTGACTTTACATGTCCATTCATTTCCCAAGTCTTCCAAAGTGTATTCTGTCTGTCATCACACCCGTTTGTTCCTCTCCAGCATTCTTCTTCAGCCTACAATGACATCCAGGTCTTCTGCACTCACACAAGGTTCTCTCAATCATCCTACCTCCATGAGATACCACCCTTCCTTTACCTTTGCAGCCAATTAATCTTCTTGGGTAGTGTCTATGCTTGATGCCTCCATTTCAACTTTCATTTAATTCTCAGTTTTGTGCATCTGATCAATAAGGTCAGGCTCCCCAAGATAACTAATGACCAACTAGTCACATAATCCTTTTTATTAATAATCACTTTTCTCAAAGAACTTTTAAGGACATGGGAAAATTCCCATGATATAATATTAAATTTTTAGAGTAATAAAATTATATAATATGGACCCAATTTATATTATTTAAAGGGTTTTTATACATGCTATACAAAAAGTGAGTGGAGGGAAAAAACATCAAAATGTTAAATGTTGTAAGATTAACAGTTACTTATAAGAAAATCAAACTATGTATATTTTTATATATTTTTGTACTTTTACAAATATCCTTTAATGAGTATTACTTTCATTCAGAGGAGCCATAAAAGGATTTAAACATTTTTTCTCTCATTCCTCCTTTCAATCCTCTTGACTGTCTGATATTCTTAATTGCTAATCCCAGGGCTGGCCTAACAGGTATGCAATCTGTAGTCACATAGGTTCCCACACTTAAAAAGACTATACTCAGTTCAGGGCTCCCTGTCTCCATTTTGAAACTATTAGCAATTTTATAACAGGACCCCATCTTTTTGTTTTGTCCTGAACCATGAAAATTATGTAGTTGATCCTGACTCTTCCCTTAGATTCTGTCAGTACATTCTTTTTTCCTGCATCTTTATCCCCTCTTTTCTATTCTATCATCCATTCATTAAATTCACTTTATTATAATGGTTTACCCTCCTCACCCCTCTCTTTTGCTAGTCTCACAATGACTTCAGCTTTTGCTTTATCAAATGACACACAAATATGTTATCTGAATCCTAAGCTTCAAATTTGTGTTTCCACCCATAATCCAGATATTTCCACAAGAATATCTAGTAAGCATTTCACTCTCAACATGTCAGCCTCTACTTATTACTTTTTTATCACGTGCTTAACTTTACATTTTGGAGTTTTATTCATGTTGATGCATATAGCTATAGTTCATTTACATTCACACCTCTACAGTATTCCATTATATGAGCATACTTTAATTTATTTCCCCATTTACTTTAAGATGAATATCAGGGTTGTTTGGAGAGTTTTGTTGTTATGTCCATGTGCACATATGCAAGAAGAGTTTCCCTAGGTTATGAAATTAGGAGTAAAATTGTGAAATTATAGAGTACACACAAACCCAATTTTAGTTAGCAATACCAAACTGTTTTCAAAGTGGTTGCATCAGTTTACATACACCACCCACAGTATGTGAAAGTTCTTGTTGCTCCATATTCTTATGCACACATTATATTATCAGATTAAAATTTGGCAAAGTCATATTACCTTAAATATGATTTTATTTTCCTGGTTATGAATGAGAATAGACATCTTTCCTGTTAATTATAAATAAAAATTATCTTATTCTTGAGTGCCTTTATAATCATAAAATATATTTTTAATTAAAATCTATACTATACTCAGCAGTTGTCCATACAAACCTTGTTTTATTGAGCTTCACAGATGTTGACTTTTTAAATTGAAGATAAGATCCTCCACCAACAAAATAGACTGTGATCTGCTTTATTGCGATACTCACTTTATTGCACTGGTCTGGAACTGAACCCGCATTATCTATGAGATTTGTCTGTATAGGGCAGCTGTTCAGTCAGCCCTGAAGAACACTAAAGTCTTACAGTCCTATCCTCACTTAGATGATAAACTTAACCAGATTCAAACAATTACATTTTGAGATTTGAGTAAGTAATACACTCTCAAGATGATGACATCCTATAAACTAGCTCTGCATTAACCCACTGTGGCTGTTAACTTTCTGTACACATGGAATTATACTCAGTGTCATGTGCAGAAACAGACTAGCTTCAAGGCACCATGTGGAAGCAAAAATTTTCATCCCACACAGCATTGTCAGCTCCTAACCCAGCAAGAACAACAATGAGGGAAGAAAACACAAGTGTCTATTGTTTGTTGAAGAGTCTACTCAGGAAAGAACATGTGGAAACCGTGAGAAGTGGAAGTACCCAGCCATTCTCTGCCCAATCCAACCTCACCTCTCCTAGACACTTCCCCCGACACTTCTGGAGTTCCCCAGGCACGCTTGCCTTGTAAGTCACTGCTTCCTGTCTATCATTACCTAAACATTTTGCATCAGGGAAGACTAAATTTCTTGAGATAAGTAATCTCCAAAATTGAGTTGAGGTTAATTAACTTACAAGATATACATGGCCATGAATTCCAGTTTCCTGAATTAGAGATATGAAATGTTAATTCAATTTGACAGATATTTGTTAAGCAGCTACTATGTCCGCAAGTATTATGATAGAACCTTTGCTCTTAGTAAGCAAACTCTATATACCAAGAACAAAGGGATTTCACAGCTCTTACCCTAAAAATTGAAAGACCACTATCAAGCCACACCCTAATTGCATCACATCTTTTTGCAGTATATTTAACAAAATGCTATAGTTAATAAGTCTGTTCCTCATTTTTTACCTGATATCTACTATGAGAAAATTGGACCTGACATTTATTTCAAAAGATCCTTGATAATTCACAATCAAATAGTGCTGTAGTGCTCTCTGCTCTAAACTAAAACTAATAATAGAGTTTATTAAGTTGATACTATGTGCCAAGAATTAGCAAATGTTATATGCATAGCATTTCATTTAATATGTCACAACTACCCTATAAGTAAACACTCTTTGCTGCTGCTGCTGTTTTAGGTATAATTCCTATATAATAAAGGGCATGTGCTTTTATTTCTCTTGAATAAACATCTAGGAGTAGAAGGACTTAGGTTATACATAGTAGGTATACATTTAACATTTTAAGAATCTGCCAACACTATTGCTGCTATAACAAGTTTTCAAAAACTGAGTCATTTGAAACAACACATAATAGCAACATTAACTCTCCTGACCTATAAACATCATATATCACTCTATTATTAAGTTCCCAATGATGTTTTATAAATTTAAGTATACACGTCTTGCTCTTCTTTTGTCAAATATAATTCTAAGTATTTTCACATTTTTATGCTGTTTTAAGTTGTTATTTTCTTTCAATTTCTAATAGCTCATTCCCAGTATACAATTGATTTTGTGTATTTATGTTGTATCTTGCAGCCTTGATAACTCATTTATTATAAGTAGCTTTTTTATTTTTTAATCTTTATTTTTGAAATTTTTACATATGTCCCCCTTTTTTCCCCATTGGCCCCTTCTAGTCTGCCCCACTCCCTGCCCCAGGCCTTCACCACACTATTATCTGTGTCCATGGGTTATGCAAATATGCATACAAGTTCTTTGATTAGTCTCTTCCTACCCACCCCTGCATTCCCTCTGATATTCCACAGTCTGTTCCATGCATCTATCTCTCTGGATCTATTTTGCTCATCAGTTTATTTTGTTCTTTAGAGTCCAGAGATGAGTGAGATCATGTGATACTTGTCTTTCTTTAACTGGCTTATTTTGCTTAGCATAATACTCTCCAGGTCCCTCCACACTGTCTCAAAGGATAAGATTTTCATATATTTTATTTTCATTCTGTTCACAGTACTTTCTAATTTCCCTTTTGATCCATAAGTAAACTAGAAATGTGTTTTATTTCCAAATAATTGGTGATTCTCCGCAGATCCTTTTATTATTGCGTTCTAATTTAATTCCATTGTGGCCAGAGAACATAACTTTGTATGACTTCTATCCCTTTAAAACTATTTAGAATTGTTTTATGTCCCAAAATATAATCTTATATGTTGTTGTTGTTGTTGTTGTTGTTGTTGTTGTTAATCCTCACCTGAGGATATTTTTCCTTTGATGTTTAGAGAGAGTGGAAGGGAGGAAGAAAGACAAAGAAAGAAACAGCAATGTGAGAGAGATACATCTACTGGCCATCTTCTGCATGCACCCAACCTGGGCTAGAGATCGAGCCTGCAACAGGGGCATATGCCCTTGACCAGAATTGAATCCAACATTCTTTATATTTTTCTTTTTTTGCCTTAAATTTTATTTTATTTTACTTTTTCATTTTTTAATTTTTTTATTGATTAAGGTATTACATGTGTACATATCTTCTCATTGACCCCCACACCCCACTCCCATAGATGCCCTTACCCCCCCCCAGTATGGTTATGCTTATATGTATATATACAAGTTTTTCAGTTGATCTCTTATTTCTCCCACCTCTCCCCAACCTTCCCACTGTAACTTGACAATCTGTTTGATGCTTTAATGCCTCTGTATCTATCTTTTTGTTCATCAGTTTATGTTTTTTTATTATCCATAAATGAGTGAGATTGTGCAGTATTTTTCTTTCATTGACTGGCTCAATTCACTTAGCAAAATGCTCCCCAGTTCCATCCAGGTTGCTACAAATGGTAAGAATTCCTTCTTTTTTTATAGCAGCATAATATTCCATCTTATAGATGTACCATAGTTTTTTGACCCAGTCATCTGCTGACAGGCGCCTAGGCTGTTTCTAAATTTTAGCTATTGTAAATTGTACTGCTATTAACATAGGGGTGTATATATTCTTTCTGATGGGTGTTTATAGCTTCTTGGGATGTATTCCTAGAAGTGGGATCACTGGATCAAATGGGAGATCCATTTTTAGTTTTTTGAAGAAATTCCATACTGTTTTCCACAGTGGCTGCACCAGTCTTCATTTCCACAGCAGTGCACTAGGGTTCCTTTTTCTTCGCATCCTCCAGCACTTGTTGTTTGTTGATTTGTTGATGATTGCCATTCTGACAGGTGTGAGATGGTACCACATTGTCAATTTGATTTGCATCTCTCAGATGATTAGTGACTTTGAGCATGTTTTCATATGCCTCTTGGCCTTCCTTCTGTCTTCTTTAAAAAAGCATCTATGTAGATCCATTGCCCATTTTTAACTGGGTTGTTTATTTTCCTTTGGTTAAATTGTATGAATTCCCTATAAATCTTAGAGATTAAACCCTTATCAGAGATGACATTGGCAAACATGTTATCCTAAGCAGTGGGCTTTCTTGTTTTGCTGATGATTACATTTGCTGTGAAAACGCTTTTTTATTTTGATGTAGTCACATTTATTGATTCTCTCTTTAGCTTCCATTGCCCTAGGAGCAGTATCAGTGAAGAAATTGCTTTGGCATATGTCTGATATTTTGCTGCCTGTGGACTCCTCTAGTATTTTTATGGTTTCCCATATTATGTTTAAGTCCTTTATCCATTTTGAGTTTATTTTTGTGTTGGTGGACTAGTTTCATTTCCATTTGACCCAGTGATCTCACTTTTAGGAATATATCCTGAGAACCTAGAAACACCAATTAGAAAGAATATATGCACCCCTATGTCCATAGCAGTACAATTCACCATAGCTAAAATTTGGAAACAGCCTAAGTGCTCATCAGCAAGTGAGTGGATTAAAACACTGTGGTACATCTACACAATGGAATACTACGCTGTGCTAAAAAAAGAGTTATTACTATTTGCAACAGCATGGATGGAACTGGAGAACGTTATGCTAAATGAAATAAGCCAGTCAAAGAAAGATAAATATCACATGATCTCACTCTTTAATGGAATATAATGAACAACATAAACTGATAAACAAAAACAGATCCTGTGGCAGAGAAACATCAAACCTCAGAGGGAAGAATTTGTATACATGCATATAAGCCTAACGAATAGACACAGACAACAGGGGGGTAAGGGAATGAGTGGGGGAAATGGGGGAGCAGTGGAGGAAAAAGAACACATTTATAACATCTTAATCAATAAAGAAATTTTTAAAATAGACCTCCCCAAGGATTTGAGCCCTACCTCCAGGAGTTCTTTCCTGTTCTTGTTTATACTCTCAGCCTCAACATTCTCTTTCAAAACTATGGCTTCAATGGTGACTTCTAGAAATATTGCTCATGACTCTTCATCTCAAACCTTTCAGTCCCTGCTAAGTTTAGGTAATTTTCTAATCTAGACATCTTCACCTAGATTTCCCTATAATATTTCACAATGATAGAATTTAAGACTTTTCTTTCCAAATGTATTTCCTCTGTATTCAGCAGTTTATTTTATGATATCATCATCCACCCTCTCATTCAAGATCAAATCCTCCTATTCTCTTCGACTCTGATGTCACCCTTGCCACCTCACAATCAGTGACCCAGTTCAGCTGATCAGATCTGGATCTTATACTTAAAACTGTCTTCTCTTCTTTATTCCCATTACCACTACCCTGCTCTTGTTACTTCTACATAAACTACGACATCCACTTGCCCCTCAGTCTTTCTTTTCTCCAAAATATAGTCTCACCTATGCTAGTCTAACCTGGCAGTACAGCCCTGATCAAATATAACCCTTTGTCCAATTCCTTACACTGCCAATAAATTCTCAACTTCCTAGAGTATAAAATATCACAAACTAACTTTGTACCTTTATTTCCTAAAATATTTCATCAGACACACAAGACCTAAACCCAACTAAAACACTCAGTGCTTCCTTATCCTTGGCCTCCAGTTGGTTCACACTGTTTCTTTTTCTGAAATGCCATTCTCTATATTCTAATTCTATCCTTTCTTCAAAACCAGATAAAATTCATTTTCTTCATTAAACTTTCCTATTATCTCCAAATCTGGAAGTATGGTATCAATACACTTAATCCTATGTGTCATTATTTTTTTAACTTTTTACATTGTATTGCAGCTATTTTTATATATTCTGTATTCCTTAGTAGACTGCAAACTTCTTAATATTCAAATTGCCTTTGCATTCTTCATGATGTCTACAAGGTAAATGATAAAAATAATCAATAAGTATATAATGCTGAATTAAACAATCAATCACCAAATTTCATGCTCTTAGAAGGGGGGAAATGATATGTGAGATAGATTCCTTGTTCTCTAAAATAACTACAATGTAAGAGGATATGTAATAAATGCTATGGTTGAAAAATAATCAATGCATTAGGACAGTCATACTTAGAATGAGGATGACTGCAGGAGTCTTCTTGAAGTATTTGGCATTTGAGATAGACTTGAAAGAATAGGTAGGATTTTAAAAAATATATTTTTGTTGATTTCAGAGAGGACAGTAAAGGGACAGAGAGATAAGAACATCAATGATGAGAGAGAATCTTTGATTGGTTGCCTCCTGCATGACCCTGATGGGGGATCGAGGCCACAACAGGGAATCAAACTGTGACCTCCCGGTTGATAGGTCGATGCTCAACCACTGAGCTACAATGGTCAGGCAAATAGGTAAGATTTTATAAGCCAATAAAGCAAAGGAACACATCCCAAGTGAAGTTTAAAACTGCCTTCTCTTCTCCTATACAATGACATTGAGGACAGGAAAGGATGAGGTGTCCAGAGAATAATGAGTAGAACAGTTTAACCAAAAGAGAGTTCATGTGGGGGCTACTGAGAGAGAAAGCTGTAAGATACAGGACAGGGTTAGATTATGTAATTTTTGTCCCATTGCTGGGTGATACTGGTGACAACCACAATGAACACTGGGCCTCACCAACTTCCTCAACATCAAAATTATCAGTCACTCACTTGGCCAAGATGACTATCAGTTTTCCCACTTCTCCACAGTTCCTATGGCAATCTGCCACCTGTTAACAGTCAGTTAAAGATTTTTTTTTGTTTGTTTCTGGTTTATATATTCATTTATTTATTTAAATTTCATTTAAAAACCTGCTATATCCCAAACACTGCAAAGCGGTCCGAGTTTCAGGGTGAATAGCCATGCTTCTAATCCAAGAGCTTCACATTTCAGTAAAATGACAAACTAGTCTTTTCCTTCTTAAAACTGTTATTCAAATGGCTTGAGGTCTTATTTTTGGCACAACCTAAGTCTGTTTTATGATAGTTGTTTTGCTTTGCTTTGTTTTGCTTTGCTTGCATATTGGGCTTACCAGTTAATATGTATTATTTTATAAAAGAGGAGTAAGCTAGTGATTTTTATTTTTATTTTTATGTTAATAAAAGTACATCAAAAAGCAATGTTCACCCCTGTTAGACACAGCAGGAGCACTGCTCATGATTGCTGCTCTGAATGGTTCTGAGTCCATGTATTCTTCTGAATTCTTCCTGACTATGCCTGGGCTGGTTCCTTCTTGAGCCCTGTCCACTGTACTAACTGTTGGGAACTTAGTCCAAGTTCCTCTGCTCATTAGTTACAGGTGTTGTGTCCAAGTACTCCTACCTAGAGCTGGACTTCCTTGGATGCTGGGTCTTAAGACAAAGAAGCCATGAGGTCATGGGTGTATAAGAATAAGTCTTTATTGCAAAAGCCAGTGGCCATATAGTTATCAGACAAGATAATCCTTTATAATAAAGTCCATATAGACAGGTAGCCATACACTGACTGGTGAACAAATACATCTTTCCCATAAAAGCAGCATTAGTCTTTGTACCCACAGATACTATCTTAGCAGCCACACACTGTTCCCTAGACTCACCGCTTCACATCTTAGCTCTCTAGCTCAGCAGCTTCTCCTGTCTCCCCTACTGAGTACACTGGCTGGTTAACATAGTAGCCAAATCTGAGCTCTCTAGTCTTTTCCCTTACTAGCTGTTCTCTCTAGCTTAATCTTCTTTATAGAGTACACATAGGAACTATCTTCTCTGGTCTACCACTTCTATTTATCTGAGCTCTGTAGCCTCTGCTCAGCTGCTCTTTCTCTAGCCTCTATGTATTACCAGTTCAACAAAGAAGGCTGGTTGTCAACAGTGACATTAATCATTTGGGTTACAGACCCAATCATGGTATCTTGGCCTTGGGCATCCCAATTAAGCTCATGCTCAGAGCAACCTTGGCCATTCTGGTGTATTGACAAAAAGGCCTCTGTGTTTCCATTGACCTTGACTATCCAGGGACCCTGGTGTGGTCCCCACAACCCCATAGAAAGAAATAGATCTGTGTGATTAAGAAATTCACTTACCATCTTCTCCATGGAGGAAAGTACCAGAAATACTTTACCCATAAGTATATTCAATTTGTGGCTACTATAGTGCTCTAAAATATTAAGACTGTTTAATGTAGAAATTCTAGCAATATTGAGGCAACAACTTCATTTAGAATTTTTTTTTCTGAACAAAGTTGCAAAAAATGATAAATGATATCCCCCTCAAACTCTAACCTAACCCACAAACTATGAAGTAATGTTCCCAAATTATTTTTTGTCCTGATAGGGAAGAGGAAGAAGAATAGATTAGGGATTTTTCTCTCTTGGATTCTTTGTGACCTCAGAAGCTTAAAACATTAATTAAACTCCTCTCACATGAAACTGCTGACACAATTCTTTTGGTGCTCATCAAATTCCTCTTTCTCTTCATCATATCCTCCTTTGGAAGTTGTTTTCTATCAGTATAAATTTTTTTTTCATGTAATAGTTACATTTTTTAAAAAATGGCAGTTAAGTCTGTCCAATAGGCTGACTCGCTATCAAGTAGAAAATTAAATGTAGTAGCAATGTAGCAGTGGCAAGTGTCATGTGCAATATCCTCCTCCCTCCTAAAAGATAAATATTTTTTTAATAGCAACTTCATCATGTTGAGAGAGAGATATTTAACAGGGTATTATAAAATGTCCAGAAAATGCCCATCTGGATTCTACTGAATTATTCACAAAGCACAAGGTAATTTGGGGGAAAGTTGGGTCAGCAGGAAGTCTGGAATACTAATTATCATGGAAATGTAAACCAAAACTATAATACTAGAAAGTTATTACCGCATACCTGTTTAGGTGGTTATTATCAAAATGACAAAAAAAAAATAGCAAGTGTTGGCAAGAATGTGGGGGGAAAAAGAATCCCTTGTACACTATTGCTGGGAATGTAAATTGGTTCAGTCACTATGGAAAACAGTTTGGAGATTCTTAAAAAAATTAAAATAGAATTACAGTGGTACCTCGAAATACAAGTACCCTAACATACGATATTTTTGAGATATGAGCTGTCGAGCGAGCGATTTTTGCTTTGAAATATGAGCAACATTTGAGATAGGAGTAATTGCATGGTTCGGCCGGCTGCACACGACCCACCAGTTTACCATGACTTGAGCATCTCATAGTTTCCCACACCTCAAGGTTCAGAACAAATTAAACTCGTAACTCAAGGTACCACTGTACTATATGATCCAGCAATCCACTTCTGGGTCTGAAGCTGAATAAAACAAAACACTAACTTGAGAAGGTATCTGTAGCTCCATTGTTCATTGAACTATTATATACAAAGGCCATGACATGGAAACATCTTAAATATCCACAAATGGATGAATGAGAAAAGAAAACATGATGTGTGTGTGTGTGTGTGTGTGTGTGTGTGTGTGTGTGTGTGATGGAATGTTATCATCCATAAAAAAGAAGGAAATCCTATCATTTGTGACAACATTATCTTACTGGTATTATTGCTAAGTGAAATAGATCATACAGGTAAATACTGTATGATATTACTTATACATATAATTTTTATTTAAAAAACCTCATAGATACAAAGAATGAATTGGTGGTTGTCAGAAGCAGGGGGTATGGGTGGGCAAAATGGGTTAAAGTAGACAAAAGGTACAAACTTCTAGTCAAATAAGTCCTAGAGATATAGTATACAGCATGATGGCTATACTTAATTATACTCTATTATCTATTTAAAAGTTGCTAAGAGAGTAGATATTAAAAATTCTTGATAGGCAGCTCCCACACAAACTGGATGAGGCTCTGCCTCCTCTCCCCAACCATCTCCTAGGAAGGACTCCCACAGGAAGGAAGGAGAAGGCAGTGGATACTGGCCCTCTACCATTGGGAACTCAGATATTTAGCACCTGCCTATCATGATAAGCCATGTTTCGAATGCCAGGGAGATAATGTGAATGAGCTAGGCAAAGTCCCTCTCTTCTAGACCTTATCTTCAGGAAAGAGGAGGCAGCAATGAAAAAGACATAATTGAAGACATTGCTAAGGTGTGCTGGCCACACAGGAGAAATTTAAAAATGGACAGAGAAACCAAATTGCAGCATAGATAAACACCTGAAATTGCTGCCTTGTACACAACTTCAAAACTACAACTAAAAGACAAAACAGAGGAAATCCAACATGGAGGCATAGGTAAACACCTACACTGCTGCCTCGCACAACAATTTCAAAACTACAACTAAAAGACAGAACGGACATTATCCAGAACCACAGGAAAGTTGGCTGAGTGGAAATTCTACAACTAGAAGGAAAGAGAGGGGCTCACAGAAACCCAGAGGAGCTATAAAAAGCTGAGGTACGAAGACACGCGAGTGGAGAGAGCAGGTACCAGAGTACCTGGCTGACTTTCTCTGGCCAGAGGGAGACAGAGACTCTCAACGGCATTGAACCCCTTATCCTATGACACTAAACCCCAGGTCCAGCTGAAACTCATTCAGGGGGAGTTTCGACTGTGAAGGGGGAGAAGTGCACAGAAATTTAGGGGAGTCGCAAAAGATCAGAAGTCTGATGGTGCGCACGGCACTGCGCAGAGGACCGACGGCTGATTGTGCTGCTGGCTTTCACAAGTGGACAGGAGACATACCCTCCCAACTACGTCACTTCTAACTCCACTAAATACTGCTTCAGAGCGAAACCCTGGGGACCCAGACTCATATGGTCCCGGAGTGCAGGGGAGCTGGAAAGGCAGCAGTCTAGAGGCACTGCAAGAGAAAGCGCACCCATGCATGCACAGGAATTGCTCCAGCGATTACCCAGTCACGTGAGACTCAGGGGCCGTGGAGGGCAGGGCTGACTGGAAGGCAAGGCAGTCCCTTAAGCCCTGAGACTCCACCCATCCAAAGCTCAACAGAGAGGCTGCAGTTTTGCAAGTCTGGTATCATAAGTCTGAATCCAACACAGAAGTTCTCCAGGCATAGTGAAAATGCCAAGAAGGAAAGGGATCACAAACAAAAGAAATGGGGGAAAACAAATGACTGGATATAGAGTTCAAAACTATGCTTATAAGGTTTTTCAAGACTATCCTAGAAAAGTTGGATAAAGTTAGCAAGACCCAAGAGGAGATGAAAAAGAACAACTGGAGATGAAAAAGAACCAACTAGAGATGGAAATAGAAATTAAACATACACTGACTGAAATAAAAAATATTATACAGAGACCCTACAGCAGACTAGAGGAAGGCAAGAATCAAGTCCAAAATTTGAAATATAAAGAATTAGAAAACACTCAACTGGAAAAGCAAGAAGAAAAAAGAATCCAAAAATGTGAAGATAATGTAAGGAGCCTCTGAGACAACTTCAAGCATACCAACATCAGAATTGTGGGGGTGCCAGAAGAAGAGAGAGAGCAAGATACTGAAAACCTATTTAAAGAATAATGACTGAAAAGTTCCCACATCTGGTAAAAGAAATAGACTTTCAAGTCCAGGAAGGACACAGAACCCCATATAAAAGGAATCCAAAGAGGTCTTCACCAAGACACTTCATCATTAAAATACCAAGAG